>JAHWLE010000570.1:0-20435 GCA_024679135.1 Phytophthora foliorum | reverse complement strand
CTGCAGCGCGCGGCGGGAGTCGGGCGGCTGCTCGTCCTCGTCGCCCATCGAGTAGGCCTGGAAGCTGTTGCTGCTCGTGCTGCGGCTGTTGCTGCTGCTCGTGTGCGCCAACTTGTCGGGCGACTGGGCCCGCAGGTCGTCGATGTCCACTTCGGCTGCGGCGGGCATGACGGAAGAAGCGAGAATGGAGCGACGCCCGGGTGGGTATGTGGGTTTCGAGCGCGTAACGGCCGACTCGCCTTCAAAAACTGCTTACGCTGCGGGCCTCTACTTGACTTATGAGCGTCGACCAGACGGCAGAGTGCGGAAAGGAACGTCGACCACTTGACATCTGTATGGCGAAATTGGGCCATAGGGCCAGATCCGCGGCTCCATTCCGCGAATCTCGATTGCGTCTGCCTCGGCCTCGAGTCATGCATGGCACATGACGATGCTACCCGGAACAACTACTATCTGCTCGACCAACGAACCCAATGCCCTGAGTGATGTTCTGGGTTGATGTGTATCTGCATTCGAGGCAATCCAGCGAGAACTTCGCCTATGGCACTCCTGTCATTGGTGGCTGGATATAGTGACTGCAGCATCGTTGCTACAGGCAGGCTGCTCTGCCGTTGCCCTCAAGTCTTACTGCCCATTTCGGGTGCCCATTTCGGCGATTTGAGCAGGTTTACGACAGTGGGACTTTCTTTGAAGTCCAACTGCGAGTTTTGTTGTTATTTCGGCATACTGAAACCAAGTGCGGCCGGCCCACAGTACCTTGACTAGAAAATTGCGCTCAGCCGCCAATTCACGGTCACGACACCAAAGGCGAATGGCTTGGCGACACACGTAGCGCCTTGTTGCCGCGCGCTGCTCACCGCAGAGGCAGACGATACTCAATTCGTATTATATCACAAGCGGTGAGATCCGTTCGACCGAGCCAAGGCGGTGCCTGATCAGCCAAACCGAAGCAGCGTTTCTCAACTTGTAGCGAGCGAAACTTCCTGTCGTTGGACACTTCACACCCGCGGAGCACCCAGTCGCGACGCGCTCCATGGCAAGTCACCGCCCCTGAAAGCAGTTGTTGTTGGTCACCATTAAAGCGGTCGCCACATGGGCCCGCGCTAACACTGCTGCATCGCATGATGAGGAGAACTTGGTCCGCTCTACTGCTAGGGAAACCGTCTGGCCAGCGCCACGCTGACCGAGTCGAAATTGTTTTGCGTCAATCGGCGGTGACACCGCATGGGAGTCTACAGCGGGAACTGGCACGGAAAACCAACAAGCGCACGGTGTCAAAAGTTCAGAATGGGAGCGGCGAGATGTGCTGGCTACACTTTTGGGGCCTGTCACTGACAGTCACCGACAGGACGGATATGGCAACGGATAGTCAGTCTATCGCCGATAGAAATTCTATCAGAATGGAGGTGACTGGATTTTCGTGGGCCTTCAGTGAAGGCTTCAGCAGACTCTGCTGAGCAGAGCATGCTTTTGGGTACATCGAGAAAATGACAGAATCCGTAGTGATTGCAAATTAATCCACACAAATGTGGGTGTTGTCTATCGTCTGGGAAGCAGCACAGTGTCGTTCGGATAGCGTTACACGCGGACTGCTGGCACCGCGCTGGCATCGTAGACGTAGGCTATATCATTGGAGGCATGCCGAACAACGTATGCCCCTACGCGAGCCAGCTCGCATTCAAACCTCTTCGGAGTGATCGATCGGCTTCCAAACTCCGTTCCTCAGCATTCTGGGCACGCACGCGAACGGGTGCCGGTTACGAATCCCAATTGGGTTCCGAAGACACTCTTGATGACCATCACCCGATAGAGATCATGCTCCGATGCTTGCATGCAGACAGTTGCCCGCGGTGTAGTCTCGAACCTCTTTGCCTCGTTTCAGCTAAATGGAACTAAGAAGCGAGCAAGCTGCCGTGCTTCTTCCACTGTACCTGCTGCTTTCAGCGAGTGTACCAATAGCCAATATCATGACTGGATTTGTTCACAGAAATCGTCATTTGGCACAAATTCCGATTCTGTCATTTGCCCGCAGCACCCCGGCACAACTTGAAACCGACAAGTTGTTCTCCAACCCAGCTGCTCACTTCACCCCGCTTTCGCCTTATTGGTGTGACCCCCGACGTTCATCATTCCGTGCACAAGTTGGGGAAATTCTTGCACGGCGTAGGTGCCCATCGACGTGTGACTTTCGTCGTTCTTGGCAGCTGCCACGGTCCTTCTCGAGGCATCAAATCCTCAAGTGACACAAGGAATCAGAAGAAGCAAAATGCATTTCTGTTGACTGTTACTCGTCCGGAGCGGCGTCGGCTTCCAGCGCCTCGATCTTGGCGAGGATCCGGCGGATGTTCCGTCTCGAGACCTCGTCGGCCACCACCTCATCGTACAGACGCTCCAGCTCTTGCACAAACTCGGGCTCCGCTGCAGCCAGGAAGCTGAAGCACTCTGGGTAGACGCAAAGGTTCCCCAACGAGAAGAGCACAATTCGACGTGAAGACGTGCTGGTCTCGGTCAGGGCCAACTCGAACAGCTCCCACGGCGCTTGGTGGCGGCACAGGTCGCTGCACAAGCTGTCGGAGTTGCGGACGAGGTTGCCAAGTGCACCACCGGCGTTGGAGCGGGTCTTGTCCTCGTCGTTGTGGAGATTCTGGACCAAAGAAGGGATCGCAGGACGAAGAGCAGCGTACAGGTCGCCAGTGTGGAAAGCCGCATTCCCGATGGCGAAGCAGGCAAAGCGTCGGACGTAGTTGTCGGGGTCGGACAGTCCACGGACGATCCCAGAGAGAACCGTGTCCGGTTTACCGTCCCCAAGTGGCACGACCAAGTGCTGGTAAAAGAGCGTGGAGTGGCGACACAAGTTCCCGAGACAGTTGAGAGTTTTTGCTCGCACCATGGCCTCCGGGTGCTGCATCAGCTCGTAGAACTCTGGAAGAAGATCCGCCTTCAAAATGCACTTGTAGTTAGTCTGGGAGCTGCGTGCCAGCTGACTGACGATCAAAAGTGTGTCGATGATCAACGATGGCGAGCAGCTACTTTGCAGCATCCCGCACTCCTTGATGACCAGCATCCCATCAGCCTCGACGAACTGAGAACCAAAGTGCGTGGAGCTCGTGACCAAGCGGGACAAGAAGCTGATCGGCAACTCGAGCACGGTCGCCTCGAGATGGAGCTCTTTGGTCGAGAAAACGAACCGGAGGACCCCAAGGAGCTTCTGCACACATTTGGCGTCGTACAAAATCTCTTGCGTGTCTACCAAAAGCTCCTCCGACACGCTGTGCGCAAACGGGATACCGAGAACCTTCACGGTGGCGTGCACGAGCGCTTTGACAGCGTTGCTCCCGCCACCAACTACCTCCGGCCAGTGGAAAAGGTATTCAATGTGCTTTAGCTCTAGCAGGTTCACCAGATGAAGCAAGAGGTGTTCGTTCACGGCCACTTCCATCTGCGATTCATTGCATTGCATCTCTCGTACAATTCGCAAGAGCTTGAGGAAGCAGAATAAACCCCACGGTGACAGGAGGTCAGCACCGCCATTTGCCATCATACCATCGAAAACTTCCCACACGTGGTCGTGCTCGAACACGGACATGAACATTTTCATTTCCTCGGACCGGCTCGCAGCTTCCCCGTCACCATTTGATCGCAACTGCGCTGCAGCTTTAGACGCTACACGCAGTAGAAAGACAATGCCCGAGTCCAACAGTCCCTGAGCTCGTATGTTGTAGCTCGTGAGCATCTGAGCCTTATTGCTGGTGCCTACATCGCCGTCTTCATTCAGTGTGTTGCTACTAAAAAGACGGAAAATCGCATCAGAAGAGCGCTGCGTAAGAGCGCCATGAACAACCAAATCCCACAACTCTGCATCTTGCGGCTCTAGCGAGAAAGGATCGCCGTCGCCACCAAGTGCAGATTCGTCAATATTGCAGGTCTCAATAACCTCAGCAAAAAATGTGCTTAGAGCACTTAGCAAAGCGGTGTCGTTCGCGCACTGGAGTAACGGGAAGAGTGTTTGCGCACAGCGCCAAATTTGACGCTTAGCTAGCACTCCGCGGCGTAGAATCACCGACAACAGCTCCGTTGCGAAGTATTGCTCGATCTGATGCAAGCCTCCATACGTAATACCCCATTGCAGGATTGTGAAAATATCGGTGTCACGGCGCTTCTGGAAGACAATCTTCGCCACCGTTAGCTTTTTGGATAGAGGAGCAGACGCCCGACATGCGTGCATCAGGATTTTCAATATACAGCAGATTGTGAATTGGTCGGCATCGTCTTCGCCTACATTGTCTTCTCCATCAGTCTCGCCACCGTTACTGTGCTTATCGCGTACCCGCTCATTGATTTCGTCCCCAAGCAAGGCGATCAGCTCACTTACACCACTGCTGAGTAGCTGCGAACCGACTTCCGAATGAACTTTAACGCGGAGCTTGTACAGGTGTTTTACGTCTCGCAGATTGAAGCTGTCGATCGGGAGTACATCATTTCGAACCAAAGTCAAGACAGGGAAAGACTGCAAGGGGCTCCAGCACTTTGCATCAGGTTGGACAAATGCGGCCAGTGCGAATACTGCGTACAGACCCAGGTCTCGACCGCCTTTTGAAATTCTACCTCCGGGAGATCTCGAAATCCCCGACGCGTGCAGGATTTCACAAAGTGTTTGAATTACTCCCGATGGGTAGACAACTTCCAGCAATGTCGTCAAATTCTGCGACCGATCAATCATGGATCCCAGCCATTTCAGTGCCTTTGCGTGAGACGCAGCTACAAATTCTTCTTTGCATGCCAGCATGAGTGATATGACTTTGATGTCTCCCTTGCAAAACTCGCGATACTCTTGTTGCCCCTCAAGACTATTTTCAGGCTCCATAGAGTTGACGATCGTCGTGCAAATCATACAGCATCGTACTGCCTTGTAGACCACATCACTGGCTTGCTCACTGCTGACTTGGAAAGGACCGCTGGTCTCCACAAGGTGACTTAGAAAACGGTGAATCTTGTCCTTCGATTGAATCAAAGCACCAAGCTGGGTAAGCTGGTCGACCTTCTTCAGCAGTAGCACCAACGAGCGGTACAAAATGTGCAGTAGCGAACCAATCTTCACGAGGATATCACTGGAGAACTCTCGGACAGGTATCGATGGCAGCAAGCTAACAGCGTTTACAAACAATGGAGCACTCACTAGTTCCGCATCCACATACTTTACGTCCATTTCTCCACTGATACGATCCCACACAGCCAGGAAACTTTCGAGAACCATCGAATGAACAGGCATAGTAGTTTCAGGGCCGCGATTGTTACTTTCGTCTGCAGTTGGCACTTGATCACTCTTCTTCGGTCCCTCTTCTCGAGGTGCTTCTGGACTGGACATTTGACGACCGGTTTCTGGGTCGCAAATCTTCCACTCGTCACATGATCGCAGACGCTCCACGCTTGGCTTGACTTTCTCCTCGCTTTCTCCTTGTGGAGAACAGTGCAGCTCATTCTCTTGGAAAAACCGTGGTAAAGTGCGTACTTGGCGCTCAAGCTGAAGCCGCGCCTCCAGTTGCTCCGGTGTTTCCTGCACGAAGGGGTGCTCTAGGATTTCAGGCCACTTCAGCCGCTGAACGGGGTCCTTATTGAGCAATCCTCTAAGGAAGCCCTGGAAATCCGCTGACATGGTCGGCGGATACTTGACATCATCGCGTACAATCATCTGAATCAGCGACACAATGCGATCTGTGTAGAACGGAGGCTTCCCCACTGCAAGCTCATAAAGAATCACACCCAGCGACCACAAGTCCACCGTGTAGTTGTACGGCTTCTCCTGCACCAGTTCCGGGGCCATATACAGTGGCGTTCCCTTGATAGACCTCAGCAAGCTTGAATCATGTGCAATAGCACGCGCGAATCCAAAGTCACACAACTTGATCTGCTGCTTGGAGCCGATGAGGATGTTCTGCGGCTTCATATCTCGATGAATAATGCGATTCGAGTGCAGTACGTGCAGTGCCTGGATGAGTTGAATGGCAATTTTCTGGATCTCTTCTTCGGGGAGGCTGTGCTCGTCCTCCAGCACTTGGAACAGCTCGCCTTGTGCGTACTCAGTCACCATACAGAACTCCCCGTCCGTTTCGAACGAGTCCATCATTGCAATGATGTTGCAATGGTTCAGCTGGCGTAGGATATTGATCTGCATTGACATTGGCACCGTAGATTTTTAGTAACGAAGACCTTGTCCTGTTGTGCTTTAGTATTGAAACCTACTTCTTGGCGTAGATTCTCAAGATCTCGCGCGCTTTTGCCCTGTTTCGTTACGAACTTGAGTGCCACAATGTGCCCCGAGTACTTGCGACGGCCGCGGTAGACCTTCCCGAAGGAGCCTTCTCCTATGCGCTCCAAGATGTGGTAGTTTTCCATGGCGCGGCTCGAGATCAATTGCACGAATGCAGTTTTGAGGGATTTGTCGCTTTTCTATGGATGATTTCTTCGATGGTTTCATTCCCCTAGCATTGACTACCCCTATCCATATTACATGTATTTTAGTGTCCATAGTTAGTGTCGTGCATCAGTATTTTCCGAGGTGGTATGACTCGTCGGGTGAGAAAGTTCAACGTAGCAGGTCAATCCACTATCACGACCGACGCTTTTCCCCACTCTCCACTACAATACATGTATGCAGAATCGCGTGATTGATGACGTGGTACTCGGCGGCTTCCGCCTATGCGTTGCCCGCGTTTTCATTGTCGGCGACGGGAAGGCTCCTCCCTGGCTGAGGAGATTGTAAGGCCTCACACTTTTTCGAGCGACCTTCGCTCGATGTCCGAAAAAGATGGTGCAATACAGTACAGACGTCCCCGGAAAAGATGGGACCAATAAGGACTGCGAGGTTGCAAGATCACACAGGTGTTATATACATGCAAATGTACTTCAAATCCCATGCATATCGATACAATCTGTGCGAGGTAAATATCTGGTTGCAGTTGCAAATTTGCCTGTAAATAATTGGATGTTCCAATAAAAATACTTATTGTGGAGCTTCGCAAACCCCGTCGAGCTCAATTCTCTGGATTTTAGATCCAGAGTCTTGAGGGGATACCATCGTGCCCAAAATAACCTTTTCTTTTGATACAGGTACGTAACCTAAAATAAACTTGGATATAGCGTCCCTTTGAAAAACCTGTGCCCAAAATAACACCTGTTATACTGGGAATACCAAAGGTATGGCAATCTATCCGACTTTACTTTGAGTTTATATTAAACATAAAGGCCAATAGGAGCCAAGGTGGACAATTTAATCCAATCATTGTACATCAGAGCCCGTATTTTGGCCAATATCATGACACGTATAAGGTAAGTCCTGTAGGCCAGCCGTTCCGACGTATTCGGTCGGAAACAGTCGTCAAATATGTGTATCGCCTCTCAAAAGGCAAGTCAAACGCATATCACTCGCATATTTGCCATCGATCCGACCAGCAGGATGGGTTTGGAGGAGCTAGCCCCTGGAAACACGAAGCGTGCCAAGGCAACTGCCGTGTCAGCATTCATGAGATTTTTGAAGTCTGATGGTGTGACAGAGGAGTATGTACGTGTGTGTATTGAGCGTGACGAGAGTGGGAAGTGCTCTGTGTCCGTAATGGACAAGTTTGGTATGCATGTTGCATTCATAGAGGGTAAGAAAGGCAAGCCACTATCCCGGAACACTTCGATGCAGTACTATCGGCAAGCTAAACTTTGGCTTGTGGATCAGTTTCCACAGCACCGAGCTGCACTGGAAGCACGGTTGCTCAAAATGGGGAAGCCTCTAGACAATTTTTGTACCATTTTCCCGAAAAAAACTATGTGTTTCCTTCAACACAGATAGCCACGAAAAAATGCTTGCACTCGGTAGCTCATACAATCTGCGAAATCGATGCTTTCGTTTTCTCCACTCTTCCGAAGGACCAATAAAGGTAACACGAGGCTTGCGATCAATATACGTAACGGGGAGCACTTTAGCGCACGCTTGTGGACCACTCGAAGGGAAACATATAGCATGGCCACTACAGTGTTTCCCCGATAGAGAGAACTCCAATCCAAAACAACGAGCTGGTGCAATACAACTTTTTGCGATTGCACTTAGCTCGGGAAGAAATGCACAGCGTCCGTACTCATGCCCATTAGCTAGGCTGAACTTGGCCTTGCGGGGGTTATATGCACTCTTTGAGCAAAGATGAATGTGCTCTGTATCTTTCACTAACTCAGGATTCAGAAAATATTTCGATCCGTCCGGCTCCAGCCAAAATTGCGCGTGCTTTCTGACAATTTCATCCTGTAGGTGGCCGTACCGCTTTGAGTATTCGTCAGGAGAAACTCGAAATGATTTTGGTAGACGCGACAGCGGCAAACACACGTGGTCGCATTGAGGTCCCACAATGAACGCACAACAAGACGCGCACGCGAAAATGCAGCTTCTCGATGGATCGGGAAAGTTTTGAATCCTGCCCGCTCTTGGATCTTCAGCTTGAATTCTGCGCACTTCGGCCCTCGGTCCACTCGAGATGCCATGGGGCTCTGGCTGAGCATCAAGCACAAGAGAGACATCGTCATGAAGTCGATTGAGTGCAGGGGGATGACACATACGGAGCTACGTTCAACTTGCCACGTCAGCTCGCTAGAAGTACTATGGTTGATATCATTCGGAAGGCAGCTGTCATCGTCAGCGACGACTACGGTGAAGTCAACCGGCGAAGGTTACATCGATGAGGCTTGAGAAGCGGCTCTGGGGTTGGATTGCGTTGCAACATCGGCTTTCTAGGGCTCTGATTGAGATGAAAGCGAGAGTGTTGCAAGGGCAGCTTTGCAATGCATGGGATCTCTCTTTTTCAGACAAAAGATAATTGATTGTAATAATGTATATCATTGTGGGAGCGTAAGAGTTGCACCTAGAACGGAATGGGGAGCGGAATCTGTATCTGTCGTCCCGGGATAATACATGTTTTGAGTAGTTACTCGTGGGCGGAATTTTCAGGATGGCTGTTGGACTTTTTAGGATGATAAATCGTGAGAGGTTAGTATAAAGTTTAGAGAGGTACATCACAGTTGTAATTACACCGCCAAGGCGAAAACACGAAGAGCTCCCTTAGGATGGCGGTGAGCCCTCAAGCTGAAGGAAGGCATGGGAGAGGAAGTCAAGGCGCTTGAAGATGCCGCATGTCGTGCCGCTGTTACTATTGAGATGAAGGTGGCATCGCTGCGGCTGAGGCTCGCCGCGGCGAGATTAAACCAGATCCAGGCTTTACGGTACGCCCCATTGGCGTGAGATGCTGTCAGATCACGTTCGACGTCCCCTAACATTTATTTGTATTGTGCAGAGCGAATTTCGCGGCTCTCTTAAGGAAATGGTACATTGGCCTAATGGAGGAGAGAGATGTGTCTGCTTGAGCCGCTCCGAAAGGTGGAGCCCAACGTCCATAAGCCGGCCACAGAGGTTCTGCGTCACAAGGACGACCTAGACGAGAAATACTGGTCTGTTTACTGCACCTTTGCAGCGAGGCTGCCGTAGCCTTAATGTCAGAGGAAGACGTACAGACTCACCGAGTCACTCAGTTACGGTTAATAACCACGTTCTACTCAGAAACCAGACTAGCCCGTGAAATATACGACCTCTGGGCTCCAAGAGTCGATACGGCCTTATCCAAGACCTATGACCTCTTCGTTTCTAAACGTAAACTGCTTTTTTTTGTTATCTGCGGCCAAGCCGCCTACGGTGTAAATGTATGGGGCTCACTATTTACTATAGTAGAGCCCAGTTATATGCATAACCAATGGCTGTGACGCCCTCTACTGATATCCAGTTAACTATCCAGTACTAAGTACTGCTTCAAGGAGAAGATGTGGACACACCGCTGTGTATCATACACTACATGTAACCTGTTACAACCTTTGAGTAAGAAGGCATGGGATGACCGCACTCAAAAAGGAGGGTTACCCTGACGGCTTTGCTCACCGCCACCTACAGGCACTTGCACATCGACAAATCTAGCAGATTTTGCTTTCTTCGCAGGATTGTTGCCGCTTCCACACGGTCTGGCCACGACGCCGCTTTCTGCTATTCTGTGTGTCAATAGGTAGTTCAATGGCATCTTTGCAGTGCTGGAATATATCTGTAGACCAAAACGCGTCTGTGTTTGAGCATCCACTGCAAAAAGCGCGTCGTAGAGCTTAAGTAGGAAGCACAGGAGTTTGCTGATATCGTGCTTGCACGTGCATTTGTGACTTCTCTTTCCAAAGCCGTCAAATTGTCGAGCTCGCCTTCCATCGCGTTCAGGAATGGCATTTCGACTTACCAACGGTGGTCTATATAGAATATTGTATGCAGCATGGAAAGTCGCTTATCAGGACGCCCTATCCTGACGACAGCAACAATATACCCATCTTCATCCGGTGTATTCCGGACTATACAAAATATTGTGTTGCATCATTCATTTGTGTGAGTGTTTGTATACTCCAGAAATATCCTCAAAAATACTAATGCCGTGTTTTACACGGGGAAGCTCTGGATGTTTGTTATCGAATAGTCCAAATTAGGCCCTGCTACTTGAAACTTTGTCGTAAGGAATCATCAATTATGAGGCATCCTCCCGACGGACCCCAACGACAGTGAGCGACAGAGGATGGACCACATCAGTAAGTTGCGTTAGTGCCTCATGCTCCACTGTATAGTAATCAAGCGTCATTTGTTGCGACCTTACAATGTAAGGTCTACCAACAGTGAGCTGCTTCGTTTGTCGAAGGAAGGCTTCTGCCTGGCAGCTTCTCTCAGTGAGAGAGTTTCACTGCATGGTGGTAAAGTTCCCTGTCGTATAACCCACGAGGGTACTATCTTCGTTTGGCCCACTACCCACGAGGATACTATCTTCGTTATACCCTGCAATATTTCTGGGGTTTTGGGTTTTGATGTCTTCCCTAGTCGCTACAGTCAACATTCACTGGATTTTACTAAGTGTCATTAGGATATCCATTATTACACCACGGTTATCATCATGAAACGTGACGGTGGTGGCTTCATTAGCAAGGCACCACAATGTACAAAGGCTGACTTGAAACGAATGCTGGCGTACTTGTATGTTCATGCAAGCTGCTCTAGTGACTACCAAGATGCTGCGCTGCTGTGTCTGCTGTGGCACCTGTTCAGGCGAGCTTCAGATCTCGCGCTCCTCCGCAAGCCCAATGTCTCCATCGACGCTGGAAACGTGCTCTTCGTGCACTTTATCCGGATTAAGACATCCGAAGAGCAGGGCTTGTCGCTCTTCCCCTGAACGGACTTCACGACGTGCCCAATGCTCGCGATAGCATTGGCCCTGATGATGCAGACCGCTCCATCTCCCGACGTCATCGACAACCTGCCGGAGCTGCCTGGCCAAGCCGCGATCTCGCTTTCCCCAGATGTCCCACTGCTCGAGATCCTCAATCATCCTACAGACACGACAAGTCTTGATTCACCGTCGACTGCTGGGGCGGAGACGACGCCCACATCTACTCCCACGTGAATCGTGTGCTGAACCGAATCGCTGCAGCTGCAGGAGTCAAGGTCGCACTGACGTCTCATTCTGTCCGACGCGGTGGTGCACAGCATGCCGATGGGAGCGGGGAGCTCGCTGTGCGATGAATCTTCGACTGGAATATGAGCACAACAAACAAGGGGTTCAACTACATCTTCAACACCAGCAAGGAAGATCACAAGGTTAGCAAGATACTCAGTGGACATAGCGCTGAGGCAAAGGTGTCGCTCCAAAACTTGACAACGTTCGACACACAAACTAGGGCGATGATCACTAGCTTCCAGCGCCGTCTGTTCACGACCTGCCGCAATCTCGAAACCACACGGCACGACGTGAATCAAGAAGTTCTGGATGTGCTACCTCGAGTGGGTTTCGGCACTATCCGCTGTTGAACGACTTGAACGCTGAAGCACCTGCTGTCAAGCGCATTGAAGGCTGTGTAGCTAACGCCGGTTGCTCGCTCTCTGAGTTACTGGCGTGGTTGTCGCACCTTGCAAGTCTAGAGCCAACCTGTGAAGACATCAAGTCACAATGCACACATCAGCAACAGCAGACCCCGGTATCCAAGCAGCTGATGGAGCCAAGCGCAGAACAGAAGATCATCGACCACCAAGCGGCTGTCATTTACCATTTTATCCAGCACGCCAAGCGGCAAGACGTTCGCATGGATGCGCTCGAGGCTAAGCTATACAACGATCCTAGTCAAGCTACACGCAAACGACACAAGCCAGACACCGACACAAGCGCCATCAGTAACGCCAAGAGGAAACAGCGCAGATCAGCAGTGACTCACCTTCGTGCGACCTGGTACGCGTGGTACGCTCATGAACCACGGATGTGGCGGGCATCGATCTCGAAGCAGCAGAAGTCCGACGCTAAGCAACGTGTCGCATATATGAAGCTTTTCTTGGAGGACGGCTTTGTGCTTGATCCAACTGCAACGAGCTATCGCGATCAGGTACTGTCGCTCGGAGCTCGCGCGGAGGAGTCTGTTCTCGCGTTTCTTGGTGAGCACAACATCAGCTTCCGTGGCTCCGGAGCTGTCCTCAAGCACCTGCGCATACTTCATCGTGCTGGATCACTCAACACCAAGATTGGGCGCCACGAACAGCTTCTCCAGACACCTGCCATCCAAGACCCTGCCCCTGGTTACACGCAGAACAGATTAGTGCGTAAATACGCTAGCACTTTAAATTGCGTAATAAACGTTAGTTCATACACTGTCACATTCACACACACTCACTGCCCCAAAGCGCAACACATATACTGTCACACATTGACGCATATTTCCCCACATTGGCTCACACTCGCACTCGCTGCTTTGCACCGGCCAATATGCTGTCGAACATTAGAAATACCTTAGGTGGGAATCGGACCCAACGACCATCCTTTTCGGGGGCTCTACCACTGAGCTACTAGGTGGGGGTTGGTACAATTCAGTGCAGCGTATACTCGTTGGAGTGCCCGAGGGAGCGTTAACCATCCACAGTTCTTCGTGGCGGCGACAACCCTCTTAAGTGCACCGATGCTCGACACAGCTCCCTCAATTCATCCTCCAGGATGGTCACTCGGGCACTGACACGCGTCGATGAATTTGTGCAGGGCACGTGGGCTTAGTGCCATCCATTTCAGAACACGTATTCACCTTTTTACGAATGTTTTTACAGGGTCACTCAAATTTGTGAGAGTTCCATGTGCCTCATCCTGAGAAACACACGGGACCCCCGTACATTCCCACACTCACCTGAGGCTCATGAGCTCTTGAAGGTGTGGGGCACGCGGTCGGCAACGCCGAAGGCAGCTCCAGTACATCCGAGGTACCTGCGAAGTGCCGTTCGCCGCGTGGCACGCGATGTTCGTGCACAAACCCGTCTCTGGAAGAGGAGGGGACATGACCCGCCAGGGCTCTGTCAGAGAGGGGCTGGGTACTAACACTGATGGTGCGACTTCGCCAGTCAATCCACGGCTCATGCATTGCAAGCCAAGGCATGCCGAGGATAAGATCGTACCGATCATCCATGTCCAGGACAATGAACGGCTCGACCGAGTTGAAGTCGTCGAACTTGACGCTTAAAGGTAGAAGAACCTTGCGTGTAGACACGATAAATCCAGCCGCCAGGCGAACAGATACATTAGTATTACTCTCGGATGCTTCCAAAGCACTAGCATACAATGCACTGTTCCTAGCCACACTGGACTTCGTCGCGAAGTTGTACGACGCCCCTGAATCAATCAGGACCGTCATTGGTTCTACATATCCATTAAGGCTGGCCGTGACAACCACGAGGTTAGCCCGCGCGGCGGCCACGGAGAGACACAGAAGTGTCGTACCTGGGACTTGCTCTCCAGGAGGCGGTGGTGGCAAGGCCACCGTCCTCGAAGAGGAGCGACGTTTCCCAGCAGGGCGTCCCGCACCTACTGGGAGTCGCCGTTTTCCGACCCAGCGGACTCGATCACGTTGAGCGACGGCCGACCCGAAGTGGCCTTGCCACGATGCTCCTTCCATGGGTTCGACGGACAGTTCCGGCGGAAGTGCCCAAGCTGGTTACAGCCGAAGCACCGACCACTCGCGCGTTGGTTGCGCTGAGGACGGGCCGAATCGGCTGATGAGATCTCCATGGGAGTGGGGCCTTCGTTTGTCTCCGTGCGACCCGCATATCCCTGCGACGAGCGCACGCAATGATCTTCCAGCATGGCAATGTGCACCGCGTCATTAAAGGTCTTCGGCTATCTGCGGAAGAGCTCGGTTCGAACCGGACCCGGGGGGACGCCGTCCATGAAGACCGTCACCTTGACATCTTCGGAGAGGGGCACCGGCCATGGCGGCCTCGAAGTTGTGCAGCTCCATGACGTAGTCTTGTAGCGTACGTTTTCCTTGTTTGCAGCGCAAGAAGAGCGACCGATAACGGTAAGCCACATTGGCCAGGAGGAAAGTCGCACGCAGTTCTTGTTCCATGAACGACCACGAGGTGAAATACCCCGGAGACGAAGTCTCGCGTGCCATCGCCCACGCGCGCGCACGACCTCCCAGGTTGGACAGTGCGAAGGCGACCTGGGCTCGCAGCTCATATATCTGTCCAGCGCTAAGCGCTATCTGGATCTCGCGAATCCAGAATACAAGGCTGTCTGACTCCTTGCCGTCAAACGTCGGGACCGACATCTTGACAGGCTTCGTAGTTCCTTGTCGCACGGCGAACGGAGCAGCACCCGAGGGGTTGGACTGCGCCGCATTCTGTGCCTCAGCTCGCATCGCTGTACGAGCGGCTTCCTGCGCGGCAGCACTCACGTGAGCGATCAGCGACGACTCGTACTTGTCGAAGCGTTCCACGCGCGACCTCTGCTGCTCTGCAGGAAGGTTGGGGAATCCAGCGAACGCTGCGTCGCCCAGGAGGCTGGCCATCTTCTCCAGAGTTGTCCAGTGGGCGTCCGAGAGATGAGGAAAGTCCTGCCTGGACGGCAGCCGACTCTCTGAGTCTTCCATACTCAAAGAGATCTTGATTGTAGAAATCCGCGCCGGTCGCGGGATTGACTACAAGTGCTACCAGGTGTGACGGGGGTTACACGCACCTTAGCCTTGGGGGAAGCGTTAACGCGCTAACCACAACAGACGCCTAGCGTCTCTGTTGTAAGTCGCTGAAGGCCCTGCCTTCCTGCTGTCTATAGTACCGAGTACCAAAGACTTGCGAGCTTCCTGGTTAGTGTTAAACTGATTTATATTATCAACACTTGTATGGCTCTAACTACTGGTAACTATCTGCATACTGAACTCCTGTCTAAACTGATCTGCTAGCAAATGAGTGGCCCTCATTTGGTCTACTGCTTTAAGTGCGGTCTTGGCCTCAGTAAGTACGCCCCACGTACTTAGTACCTCTGCGAACTTAGTGTGCTCTACGCCACTGGAGTGGATCACCTCAACTATGTGGATCACACCATCTGTGTGGACCACACCACCCGTGTGAATCACATTGGTCTCCCCCTTTCACAAAGCCTTTTCCAGGCAATGACGCAGGCCAACGTGGCCCCGTTACATCTAATGTCTTCTCGACTGGAGAGAACGCTCTCTTTGTCCAACGAAATCTAAGATCCAATCAGAACTGAGGATTCAGTAAGTCCTGCATTGGACTTGAGACCCACCGGCAAAACGATAGAAAGTCATAATACGTGGGCGGTTCTTGCGATGGATGTTTGATAGTACTGTAATGCAGCGGTTTTGGATGTAGTACTACTACTATGTTGATCTCGGAATTAGTCTTAATTCTACTAAATCTGCGACATATGGGGTTAGTACAAATACGAATACCACTACTATACTATAGTGAGTAAAGGGGCCTCATATGATAAAATGAGCCTCCAGGCGATCACCGAAATGCATTGAAGAGCCACACGCGACTCCAAAATAAAAGATCGCGGCGATTCCCAGATATCTCACGCGTCTGCAATGGACCGATGCTGGTTGCGTCGAGCCAGCGCGTGTCCGACTGCCGGCAAGATGGTGCACGCCCTCGCGGTGCTTCTGGGGCTGTCGGTAGTGGTCGCCGCCGAGTTTTTCACTCCGGGGGACGTCCCCGGTCCGCCCGAGAAGCTTCTCGTGTCTGCAGCGAGCGACTCGTCGATGCGCGTGCAGTTCTTCCCGCCGTTAAACGTCAAGCCGGAAGGCGTCAATGGCGCGCCCGTGCTCGGCTACAAAGTGGACGTGGCGCGGCGCGTGGACGAGGTGCAGACGTTCTCGGTGGCGGCCAACGGGCCCATCCTCGCGGGGGCCTACAAGCTCCAGTTGGGCGCCGAGGTGACTCCCTGCATCCCGTGGAACGCAAGCGACGTGGAGTTCGAGATGGCGCTGGAAGAGCTGCCCACAGTGGACAGCGTCGGGGTCTCCAGGTCGACCTACAGCGCCGCCAAGAACGGATACGTGTACACGGTCACGTTCGACGGCGCGTACCTTGGCAACGGGAAGCAGACGGACACGTTGGAGGGCGACACGACGGGGTGTCCAGGGACGCAGCCGCCGAACCGCGTGCTGTCGTTTGAGGGCGTTCGCGTCACGACGGGCGTCCCCGGGTTCTACCCTGAGGTCTGGGAGATCGTGTCGACGAACACGGGAACGCAAGTGCTGGGCGGCACGTTTGACTTGTCGGTGGGCTTTGAAGGGGACTGGGTGAGCATTTCAACCATTATAGCTACTGTTGCAGCAGGGTCGAGAACGGTGACGACGGTGGGCTCCATGCTGGGGGTTGTGAATCGAGGAGATCGAGTGCGTATCGGAGCAGAAGAGTTTACGGTGCACGCTACTGCGCCGTTTACAGACTCGGAACTGCCGTTGGACTCCTACCACGTTCGTGGGGCGTCTGGCGCTGTTATCGAAATGATGGATACTGCGCTGGGGAACGTTCAAGTCACGACGAGTTCGAACCGTGTGGATACTTCCAGCGATTTCAGTACAAAACTTGCTGCCGGGGAGCAGGTTCGAATTGGGACCAAGGACCTAGAGGTGGCGAGTATCACCCCCAGCACCATAACGCTTGTAAATGCGTGGACAGATGAGTCTACACTGCACGCCACGGCGTACGTACGCAAAAAGGCAACGTTCAGCGCGAATGCAGAGGCAGCCGACATGAAACGTGCGTTAGGTGCGTTACCTGGTGTTGGTACCATTGATGTTTCGCGTGTTGGCCCCACCAAATTGAACGGGTATCGCTGGTACGTTACGTTCCAGTCGCTTGATAGCGGAAACTGCCCCACATCTCCGTGCCTCCGTGTTGATAAAAAAACAGGAACCACGAACTTCATTGACGTGTACGGTACCGCCTGTACAACCTGCACAGTGACGGCGTCTATCGTGGAAGATGAATCCCATCAAAAGACTTTAAATGCAATCAAGGGGGATTTTGCAGCAACCGCGATTGTGGTTTCACAAGAAGTTGGCGGAGCGGTGGCTGAAGTTCAGTCGATCTCTACCGAGGCAACAGCTGACGACATTAGCGGCTCTTTTGCAGTCAGTTTTCAAACCGTGGGTGGGGCGGTGATCAACTTTGATGACACCGCTGTCGATGTACGGACCAAGCTTCAGAGCCTTGCCACGGTTGGAAGATTGAATGTGACTCGAGTGGATAATTCAGAGTTTGGCGCATCTTGGACCATCACTTTCCTGTCGAATTTGGGCGACTTGCCTTTGCTAGTTGTTGATGATCAAACGTTGTTGAAAGGTACAGGAGTAAATGTGGTGGTGAAAGAATTAGTGAAAGGTGTGGATGTTGCTTTCGAAACAATTATCGATGGGTTGGTGCCGGGTCAAGAATACTTTGTGCGAGCACAAGCTCGAAATGAGAATGGTTACGGTAAAAGCACCACAGAATTACAGCAGCGTGGACGAGGTGCCTTGCCACTACTTGCGTCCGTAGCCACGTCCCCGGAGGCACCAGGTATCACTGGGATGTGGCCACTTTCTGGTTCGCAGATGGAACTTCGTCTATCGAGCCCAATTGACCACGGTAACCCAGTCTCAAAGTACTTGTTCGAATATGCAGTCGGAGATACGTTTGGAAAGCCAGCAATCAAGAAACTCTATGTCTACAATTCTCTTGAAAACGATATTGCAGGGACTTTCAGTGTGCAGTACGGAGACGACGTATCGTCAAAGTTGTCGGTGCATTCAACAGCCAGCACTCTCGAGAGTGCTCTGAACGGCCTTCCTAGCCTGCGCCCCGTTTCAGTCACGCGTGCACTGTGCGTGCTGACAGGGCAGGAAGATATTACCTTTACAGCAGATAACAACCGTTTCACAACAACGACACCTTTGACTGCCTCTCAGTGCAAGTTACTTTTGAAGGGTGTTCGCATAGACGTTAAAGGAGACATATTTACTGTCCGTGTCCAGCCTGTAGAAGGCAGTTTGAACATTGATGTGGAGCTGGGCCACGTCAAGCAAGATTTTAAGGAGAAGCGGGCTGTACTCAAGCTAGATAGCTCAGGGAGTGAGCGTGGGCCGTATGGATATGAGTGGACGATCTCGTTTGACAACGTCGCTGAATATGTTGTTGATAGCGCTTATCCTGGGCTACAACTGGTATCTTTGCTGACCTCCGTCAAAACAGGTTCAGCCGCAGATATCACATATGGAATCAGCGCATATCAAAATGCTGTTCCAGCTGAGCACTACGGATACTTTGAGATCAATAGCGATGAGCGAGTGTGTGATACGTATGTTGTCGGAGCACCGTCGTCTGTTCAAGTGGTTCGGTTGTTTGGTCCGACAACGGCTACAGGTGGCACCTTTAAACTTAAGCTTGGAAGCAAGACAACCGAATGCATCTCTCTGGGTAAGATGGGTGCAGCAAGCACGATGAAGTCGGAGCTGATTTCTCTCGCCTTCGGGTCCAAGGTGACAGTGGAGGAGGTGCGCGCGTTCAAGGTGACATTGTTGGCTGGATCAACGACGTCGAAGGTTACCGACTACGATAACACTGGCAAGCTCACTGTTGCCAACGCGCTTACGCAGGGCCAAATTGACGTGTTACCCAAAGACACTATCATACAAGTGAGCCGAAACCCCAACGACTTTTCCAAGCATTCTTGCGAGTTTTCCGTTACCACTCCACCGGCGCTGAGCGCTGCATACTTTTTTGTTAGCCCAGTCGGATCCTGTGATTTCTTCACTGATGAAGCCCGTTCCTTAAAAATCTTGGATTTCCATGACTACAATGTGCGTTTCTGGGGACACTATCCGACCGGTGAGTGGCCAACCCTGCAATTCGATTCAGCGTCATTTGGAGCTGGCGGTTGTGCTCCGTGGGTACCAAGCTTGACCAACCTGCCAGTCTACGGACAAGTTCATACGGTCAAATATGAGGGCTCCTGTTTGAATGGCCAAGCCGGAATACAGACAATTCTCGCAGATGCATCAAGTACCATCGGTGGGACGTTTACTTTGTCGTATATGGGCGAGGTGACCTCGCCTCTGTCATTCAAAGACACAGGGTCGGCTGAAATGCGCGATGCAATTGACTCGATCACTGCCCCCGGCACTGTCAACGTGAGTGTAAGCCAGTATGGTGCCTACGGCAAGGCTTGGCACGTAACGTTTGTGCAAGAAGAAGATGATGATCAAGATTCGATTTTCATCCAGCATGCGCGTTTAACTGGTCAAAACGTGCTGATTAGCGTTTATCCGACGGTCACAGTGTTCACCGACGCCAAGCAAGACGATATCAGCGGATCCTTCCGGATCTCATTTGGCGGAGAGACTACTGAGGCGATCGGGTTCTCTGCTACTCACATGAAGGTCACACAGGAGTTGGAAAAGCTCAGTGCTGTGGATTCGGTGCTGGCTCTTGGGGACAAAACTGCAGGTGATATTGGCGTTTATTCCTTAGAGCTCACTGCTGACGCCGTAAAGGATAGTCAAGTTTTGTCGAATATCCGACTTGGAGGATTGGCAATCGACCCCACTCAATTTCTGGCTATTGGTGAAACTTTGGTTGTTGACACGGACACCAATCCTAGAACGATTCAGTCGATGACCCCTGTGGATATCTCGCTGACCAAAGCATTTACTGGGACGACTGCGCAGAACCTTGATGTATCGGCTGGGTTGATCACGAAGCAAGTAAAACCTTTGCCGGGGTATGTCGGTATTACTCGATTAGCCCAAGTGATTGCAGTGTCGAAGACATCATATAAGTTTCAACTGTCTGCTGACCACGGGATCAAACCGGGCGATGTGTTTTTCATTGGCAATACCAAGTTCAAGGTTGGAACTGTGTTGGGAACACAGGTCACAACTGACGTCCCCTACGCCGGTGAAAATGTCGTAGCAGCGAGCCCTGAGGTGTTCTTATTCGACAACAAACTGCAAACAACAGAGGACCTGACTAGCCTCGTAACTGTTGACGATAATTTGTGGCTTCCGTCTGTGTCTGCTGA
>JAHWLE010000569.1:0-20435 GCA_024679135.1 Phytophthora foliorum | reverse complement strand
ACTCTACATATACACACTTTTTACACTAACTACATACATTAACATGTCATCCTCACACAAATTCTATTCAAACTCACTACTTCTACTCACACCAATTATATTCAAACTCACTACTTTTCCTCACACTTCATCTACACATAACACATCAACATACACATACTCTATATAAACACTCACCACATCCACACAACTTATAGTTCACACACTATATCAATACATAATACATCCAAAACATACTATCTTTACACACTCTACATCTACACACACAATATCTATACTAACTACATACAATTACTTTCCATCCCTACACAATTTATTCAACAGCACTACTTTCACTCACACATACTACATCCACCCACTTTTCTCAGACTTACTACACTAACACACATTACATTCGCACATTAAATACCCACACACTCTACACCCACAGATTCACTGTATTCACCCCCACAAAACCCATACACACTACGTTCATACATTATCCACATACATACACTCACACACGCTACACATACACTGTACATCCGCACACACCACACACTACATCCGTATCAGCATACCCCCCACACTTTATACGCACATACACCACACACTACATCTACCACAACATACTCCCACATATTATATACCCTACACACCGCATTTATATTATCTATTTTCACACAATAACATCCACATATACTACTTCTACTCACTCTACATCCACACATTTTACTCTCGCCTTCGTCACTTACGTACTCCATTTAAATGCACTACACACATGCACACTACATTAAATCGACTTCATTCACACACCACTTCCACACACACAACATTCACATATTATTCCTTCATACACTGCATCGTCACACGTTACTCTCACATACCTTAATTCATACACTTAAAACACTACATTAAGACTCGTTAAATTCATACACTCTACATTCTATATTCACGCACTATTTATCCGCATACTCTTCATCCACACACCTTAAACCAACAAACACACATAACATCTACATTCACTCTCCACATTCACAAATTATACATTTACATACACAATCTATACATTAATTTTATCATTTGAACGATGAACTGCAAGCATCCCACGAGCTGAGCAGGAGCACTGCTCGCGGGAACGAGCGCGAGCAGCTAAAACCTCGGGAGCGTGCTCATAGGAGTTTTTTGCGCTCCCACCATTATTCGTTTTCACGCGGAGCACCAATCCCCGCTCTATAAAACACAGCCGCCATTGGATAAAAACAAAGGCGGCTACCACGCCACGTGCGCGCACAGGTCGGAGCCCATCACCGAGAGCGCAGCGTCAACGAGGAGCAGGCCGCCGCCGAGAGCAAGCCAGGCAGGAGGAGGAGGCCGCCACCGAGCGCGACCGCGTGGACGAGGAGGTTGCCGTCGAGACTGACCGTGCGCACAAGGAGGTGGCCGCAGGCGACCCAAACTTGGACGCTCGGGTTGTGGGGGATTGGTTCGATGGTGCTACCCCCTGTTGCCGTTCGTGAGGCAGTAGGACGGTATCAACCTGTCGCGGGTTTTACAGTCAAACCACGGACGGATAAGGAAAAATCCCTAATCTTTGAATGGGGTGTACGGGTTGAGTATACAGAAAATGATGAAGTGAAGTTGGGCTGGATCTGCCTTGCGGACGAAGCGTGTCGAGACAGTGGTGCGATGGTAGTATTATCAAAAGCAAGAAGATCGAGAGCAACCGAGCGTTTACGAAAAGTGCATCACATATCGTCGAAGAAAACGGATGCAGCAGTGGGGAGGAAACGAAAGCGAGACGAAAAAGTTAATTTGCTTTGTTCGTCGACTTTGCATCGAACAAACCCACAACGCTTGCACTTGCTGCTGCAAACCCTCCGAATAGTGAACAATAGTCTGCCTTTGTGCAGCGGTGAGTACAAGGAATCTCGAATTATTGAACTGGTTGTGGTGAAAGAAGAGATGAGGACTACGATAAATCCAGAGCGAATCTCGAAGGCCATAGTTGAACTCTATGTTTCTGCAAAAGCTGAGGTTATTGATTTTCTAGACCGTCGTCGCTCCGATTGCGCTAATTTCGTGATCATGACAGACTTTTGGACTTGTCGAACAACTCATCAAAAATATCTAGGGTTACGACTATATCTCGTGGACAAATACTGGCAAATGCGCTCAGTCATGCTTGGAACTCGAAAGTTTAGCCCTTCATATGGAGATCGCAACGTTGGAATTCAAGGACCATTTTATGCGTGGCTGGAGAAAATACTAGAGGATTTTAAAGTTCGCAAAGATTATGTGTACGCTGCCACAAATGATGCTGGACCTGATGTCAAAAAGTTGTTGGCAAGGAAATTGAAATTTCGGTGGGAATGGTGCGTTGCGCACATGGCCCACGCAGCTACAAAAGAGGCTTGTGGATTGGGAAATGACGTGAACAAGTCGATAAACCCCAATATTACCCCGTTTGATTTCCCGGATTAAAAAACGATATATCAAGTTCGAACTGTGGAAACAACATGGAATTTATTTCAAGAACTTTGCAGAACGCAGACTGAAACAGGAACTGTACAACTTCTTGATTACAATCCGGCCAGATTTTTAAGTCTTACGGTTGCAATTAGGAGAATTCATGATAAATGGCCTGCCATTGTTGCGTGGTATGATGAACGAAAGCAAAAAGCAGCCCGTGAGAACAAAACATCCCTGGTGTTCCCACAAGAAAACGATCAGCTACATTTGATTCAGCTTCTCTCGTTACTTCGGCCAGTAGCCGCCGTTAAGCGGATGTGTCAAGCTGAAATACCAAACCAGGTAAATGTGTTACATGCACTTTATTTGATACGGTTAAACACGCTGGATATAAACAAGCCGCTCAAGCACTACTTGCCCACTAAGCCAAATCCGAAGTGTATTCCGAAAAATGAGCTGACTGAGATGGCTGCTTTCACCCGAGAGCGCCTTCGAGAAGCTTTGGATACCCTTTTTTTTTCGAGATATTATAAAACAAGTGCGACACAACCGGCTGCATTTGTCTTTGAAATGCAAACCCGGCTTCATCTGACATACAAAAGACCCGAAAAATCACTTAATCGCGTGGTAAAACTATGCTGTGTGCAAAATGGTCACAGCGCGAGAGAAGCAGAAGTTCGATTGGAGTATGTCAGTGACAAGATTAAAGAGATATTGCGCGAAATACTGACGCCAGTTTCTGATGACCTTACCAGTTTCGATTATCAGAGCAGTAGCCGTGTTCCCCCCTCGCCAGCGCCCTGGGTTTTCGGACGAGATAGAAGCAGAATTTGCGTGTACACATAACCGTAGTGTTATTCGCAGACTACCAAGATCTGGAGTGGACGACAAACTGACTCGGTGGAACTTTGATGAAACCCCTTTGCTAGTTGACACAAACGGGGAAGATGAAACAATTTTGGAATTTTGGCGTCGAATGGAGCCAGAAAACTGCTATCACATACTACCGAAAGCGGCTAAATTGTTGTTTGCAGTTCCTACTTCGTCAGCGCACATTGAACGAGATTTTAGCGTTGCCGGTAGCATGGTGACATCACAGCGCACTCGACTCTCTCAGCACAATATTGATATGGCCGTCTTTCTGAATCGCAACCGCTCGTTTGTCGACCTTACGCAGTGCGGATAAATTCCCAGCAGAGAACTGGCTTCTCATGCGCCATCCAGCATGGTTTACCCTATTGAGTGTGTGCCCGATGAATTTGCTGACGACGTCTTGACGGAAATGATGTCTAGCGCTAGTCTGACGGAATTGCTTAGCTTCAACGAAGCCTTGTAGTGGAATCAAACGATACCGCCGGTGGCTTGGCGCCTTACATACAAATTTTAAAAGCGCATAATAAGAACCCGTGTTAGATTTTCACGTCACACTAACAAAGATATATACTTACACTTCTCTTGATCACGGCTGCCCTTGCCTCAGCACGCATTTGCACCTCTCGCGGAACCTCCTTAATCACAGCGCCGAGCCCATGACTCGGTGTGGGTGCTCGTTTCGCCACAACCGGGAGCCGCCGTTCGTGTTTCACTGGCGTGGTACTAATGCCCTTCGATGCTTTGCCAGTCCGAGTATCTTCGGCCCGTAGGTGAGTAGTGGGTCTGGTTGTGCGTAGCCCTCGATTCAGTGTAAACCGACAGTCATATCGCTGTTGCTCACTCGCTTCAGACGGCTTCTCCGCAGTATCGGGATATCGCTGGATCTGCCTCCTTCACATCACCGGAGATCCTCCCAGCATGCTGGCGATCAGAAGATCCTTGCGCTTTCAGCAGCGTCGGCGGCGATCCTTCTTTCGTCGACGTCTCAATCCTTGGTTCCATCTTGACCTTGGCGGGTTGGGGGAAACTTCCTCCGTTCTGAAGATCCGGGCACGCGCACCATTGTGGCGGAGCGGGATCACAAAATTGCTGATGCGATCCACTGCCTGCCAACCGGTCGCCCGGACTGCCGACTGTCGGAGGGGGTACTCCGTTGATCCGGTCGGATGGTATACCTTGTAGCTCACCTTGTGTACCCGACGGCTGGGCGGGGTACGCTCTTCCAGGTGGACTCGAGAGGGGGTCACTTGTGACCAAGACTGGTGTGGGGAGCTGGACTTCTCCTTCCAGGGAAAGGTGGGGTGGCGACCGCACGGATGTGCTTCACGCGGTCGTCCGGTGTAGGTGATCGAGTCTTGGTCGAGTTGATCACTGGGGGGTATCCTTGGGTGTGCTCCTTGAAGCCCTTTTCGTTGCTTGCCGCCTCCTCTGGCGGGGTCTTGAGTGAGAGACGAATGTGTCCAAACGCACCCTGGCCAAGCTATCCAGTGGTGGTGGTTTCTTCTTGATCGATAGGCGGGTACTTCGTCGGGTGGGCCAATACACCTCCCTCCCCGGAAATCAGGAACGCCGCTTGTGTCTTGCAAGGTAAATTCGGGTCTCTTATTGAAAGGTAAAAGTCCTACAGATCCTTCTTTCTATCCCTATCCCGCTTGCGTGTCCAACGATTGCACATCATACCTTGAACTTCAATGTGTGTACCTTGATTTTGTGCCGACGTAATAGTACCATTGTACCCAGTATCCATCTGATCCGGATGTACCCCAGTGGCGGTACCATGTTGATCTGATCGGGTGTGTCCGGATGATCGCGCGTGTCCAGATGATCGCAGGTGACCAGATGATCGCACGTGTCCAGATGATCGCATGTTTCCAGATGATCGCATGTGTCCAGATGATCGCCTGTACCGAAAAAATGGTACCAGGCAAATAAAATTACCTGTATCACCGTTGTGGTACCAACTAGGGCGTCAACATCACTCGGACATATCTGAAGATAACTCCAACCTTCCTGGTCCGATCCCTCAGGCGCGATCTTTTCCCATCAATGGAAGCTCGACCTGGTCGCGGGTGAATCACTTCACCTCACCTGCGCTACGTCCATCACGACACTGCCCACGCCCCAGTACGGCCGATTCATCATGGTCGTCATAAAGTTGTAGCTCTTCAGCGAAGCCTTCTGCGCGTAGTTCACGTACGTCACGCCTTGGCGTCCACAGTGTTCAGCATGCGCACGAGGTCCGTCAAGGAGACGCGGTGTCGAACGGAGGCCAGCAGCGCCGTACCATTCTCGTGCAGCTTCTGCACCACGTTGAAGTGAGTGCTCAACTCCTCCTGGATAGCGTCATTGAACTCTTTGCCGACGTACACGAATCCAGGCGACGAGCACAGTAGTAGCATGCCAGAGTAGTGCTTGGCGGTCGGCCCCATCGACCACTCCATGCGGTTGATCTCCACGAGACCGGCGGGGATGCAGTCGAACTCGATGTAGACAACGTTCAGTTCTTCAGAGGCAAAATTGCTCGACCGACCAGCAACGTAGTCATCGAAGGGGCCGCCGTAACGACGAGGTTGAGCAGCAGCAGTCAACTGTCGTCGTTGCTGCCTTCCGCCTTCATCTAGTCGTCGTCAAAGGAGCGCACACTTCCAGCTGTCGGGCGCGTCGTGTCCCACATCGCGTCCTTGTATCCGCTTGGCAGTACGCTCAGGAATCGGGTCCACTTCACTTGACTGCGCAGCACGGAATGGCAGGCGCGGCACGTAAAGCCAGCCGAAGTCAAAGTTGGGTCCTGGCGATTCTTGCACGGCGTCCTGCTCGAGGTCAACCGTATCTGCGATCGAATCGGGCGAGCGGGGGGAGCCGTAATCGTGGGAGGCAGTCGCGGGAGCCGGCGGCATATCAGTGGGAGCGCGTCCGGAGTCGTCGGCGGCGCGAACAGTCGTCAGAGCAGCGGGCGTGCCAGCGGACGTGCGGACGGAGTAGCGAGGGAGCATCTTTGTCGGAGTCGGTGGCGGGGTCCGGGGTCAAACTCAAATCGAAAAATGAGAGCTGTGAAGCGGTGGTATAAAGATTGGACATGTGCTTTGTAGTCATATGATGTGTGTAAATATCCAGCAGTCATCAAGTAATGTGTGACCTGTGGTCAGCAGTCATCACTACACCCAAACACACTTCATCCATACACTCTACATACTACATATATACACATTGTATCTATTAACTTTACACTGTACATTCACACTCTCTTCATCCACATAATTTACATCCACATAGTAACATACACACACTATATATCCATACACACCTTTCTTTCTTACATCCTACGTCCATATACTCTATTTTCACATCTGTCACCACTGTTTTATACCACACTTCATTTCTCTATCCATTTTTTTCTCTTTCATTGTCATATTCAAATCCAAATTCCACTCTTCCACACATTTCTTCTCTTTATTATAATGTGTCACTTATCACTACTTTTTTCATTTCATTTTATCTATTTTTCACACACACAATTCATTATCTATAGTTTACGTTCCAAACCCACAAAACTAACATACTCTCGTTTTTATTTAACAGCTATATATCCTACGTACTAACCTTTTTCACCCTCATTTCCATCTTTTCATAGTAACAGCGGTTTCGGGTTTGCTAATTCCTGTAGTTCGTTGCTTCTTCTGCTTTGTTAGTCGAACATGCACACGGAAATTGTATATTTATACATTCACCGATGTTGTTCTTTGTCTTCAACCATTATTTGCTTGTTTTTGATCCTGAATAACATCTACAACAACGCTTAGACGGTTATTATATTTTGGAAACAGTTAAAGACACATCAAAGCAGAAAACTGCAACTCAGACAGTGACATCTTTCACACTGTCCTTTCTGCAACATGTTCACATCCCATACTCCATCGACTGTCAGAATATTCATACAGCCAAATATTTCGTCAGTTTCGATCGAAAACTCGCAAAATTATGTCGAAACATGTTCTGTCAAAATGTAGTGCACCTGATTTCAACCTCTATTTATAAAATTAAAGCTCCGACTTTATCCCCATATCGGTCTATGTACGGCGCCACTTTTCACGTGCATTTGTATTTGCACCAGGTATACAAGCACTCTTTCGTACCTGAAGCCGTCACAAAAACTGGAAATTCCGCTTAAACGTTGCAAAAGTCGAACTCGCGCACGCATTTCTTGCACTCCCACGCCTTATCTATATGCATATGCTATTATTTTGTGCAACGACACAGATATGCACCATGTGTAACTGTCAATAAACGTTGTCATGGTTGATTGAAAACTCCCCAAAATGCTGTCGAAACATACTCTGACAGGCTCCAGTACAATTGATTACATGTTCCTTGTGTAAAACTGATCCCTTAACAATATTTCCATGTAGTACTATCTATACGACCTCTTTGCACATGTTTATGTTTATGTGTGACGTGTACAACTACACTTTCACAGTCATAACAGACCCAGAAGCAGCAAAATCCGCGTCAAAGTCGAAACGTCGAACTCGCGCGCTGTTTTCTTGCACTCCTTCCTTTTATCTATTTAGACATGCATACACTACTACCTTTCAACAGTGTACGAGCAAGCGGGATGTGTTGCCTTCCATAAAGGTTGTCAATATTGACCGAAAAATGCCGAAATTTTGTCAAAACACTCCCCAGCACACTTTATCCAGGCTTACGCTTGTAATAAAGATGCCCCGACAATACTCTCATGCATTACTGTGTATACCACCCATTTTCATGTGTTTATGTCTACGCAACACATGTGTAAGTTCACGTTTTCATTCAAAACGACCTCAAAAGCATTAACATCTTCTTCCAAGACAAAACGTCGAACTCACACACACATCTTTTGCACTCCCGCGTTTCGTCCACATATGTATATACAAAATACTTACTCGCTCTAGCGTAGCAATAAGTGCCACGTGCCAACGTCCACTGTTTGCAAGACTACAGACAATTGGGAGCTTTGAACACCATCGTGGCCCGTACTGGATTGTTTTGAACGTCGTGTGTGTTAGATGTAGTATGTTTCAGTGTATAATAGTGGATGTAATTTGTGTAGGCGTAGTTAGTGCGAGAGTAGTGTTTTTGTGAGTGTTTCAATGTTCCAAGCGTCCTTCTACATTCCAAGACCCTAGCGGTTTACGCCGACATTGTCTCTCTTTTTTCTTCCGTCGGCTATCATTGAAATTATTGCAGTGGATTATATTAGTTAACCCTTCCGCGAACCACTTAGGTAAACTATAGTATACAAATATAAGACATTTGATTGCTAAAGGGCGCAAAAATCGCCCTTTTACAAATTCACGGTACTCGCATTGCATATCTCTTGTAACAAATCAACTTCAATGATTTGCGAGTGGTGTCTGATGCGTGAATGTTACTTGGTTTCAGTATGGAGGGATGATTACTGATTGTACCTTTTATGATATGTTATAAAAGACGGTGGATTCAAAGTTGAACTTGTGTAAAAGGGCGAAAAATGCGCCCTTTTAGAGGGGGATATCCTACCGTATTTTGAAAAGTAGCTTGAAGGGCGAGAAATGCGCCCTTGTATCGCGAAAGGGTTAACTTTCAGTTGTGCTAAAGTTCAATGGTTAAAGACTAGACTACGACACACCGGATGTCGCAATGGATACGCCGCCACCGAACTTGATTGGACCTCTCGATGATCTGGGAATATTGTTTGTTGCACGTGTAGGTGTCTTGATATACGCTAGTTGTAGGTACATGTTGCAACCGACGACTAAGCAAGTCACAGGTCATTTTTAGCAAAATCAGAGGCTTACGACCCCTCTGGATATTTTACGCGAACGATTAAAAGCGTTTCGAGTTGTATCAGAAACAGATTTGGAACTGCATACTAAAACCAAATTCGTCTATGGTATTCTCTGAGCAACATATTCCTCTCCATGATGGGTACTCTGTGCTGTTTTTTTGCACCGGAAAGGAAACGTATGATGAAACACAGCAGTACTCAACTCAAGAATTTATCGCCGACATTTGTGAAGTGCAAGGTACAAAGGCTTTGACGGGTGTGAAAAAAAAACCAAGTATTTCGGTTTCACTGTTGAATATGATGTAGTCGTAAAGTGCAATTGACAAGGCAATAGACTCGTTTAGAGGATTCGCAGAAATTATTTCACCCTCAGACGAACGACTTCTCTGCTTTTGATAAACCACTGAGATGGCACGAAACGATTAACCCTTTGGTGCTACAAGGTGCATTTCTCGCCCTTCAAGCTACTTTCAAATACGGTAGGAAGGCCCTTTCTAAAACGACGTAGTTTCTACCTTTTACAAACGTTCAACTTTGTATACCGTCTTTCATAACCTAGTATAAACGGTTAGATTAGTAATCAGTCAACCATAATAAAACCAAGTGACATGCTTGCATCATGCATTAGCAAATCATGAAAGCTGATCTGTCACAAACGATTGGCAAATCAAATACCGTGAATATCTGAAAGAGCTATTTTCGTGCCTTTTAACAATCAAATGACTTACATATGTATACTATAGCTTATCGAAGTAGCTCGTGAGGAAGTACTGCTGTCGTGATCCGGAATTTGTTGCATCTCCCGCCAAATTCAATACAGTAAGTGCTGCCATGAGAAAGATGTACCCGATTGTGTAGAGATATTTTCACATTGCACTGCACATTTTTGGTTCACTTGGGTATTTGATCGAGGCATTCTCTTTATTTCAGGATCTTCAATCGCTACATCAGCGTCGTTCAACCAAAATCAACAACAAAATCATTATTCCATGATCGTAACAGCGCAGTTATGTATGACACAATTTGAGCAAGTGCTTTCAGAAATGATTGCAGGAACCATGTAGCCTAACCAACTTCTGAGACACATGAGTACTTTTCTTGCCACGATTGAATCATACTCGGACGATACCCAATTCTGGATGTTCAGTGACTTGATCAATACTTCGCGTTGACTCAATAAATTGCTTGCTTTGGGCGATGTTATAGTGGCAGAAGGATGAACATTTCCAGAATGACTTTCGTGAACTTCGAACCATGCGGTTCTTGATTTGCAATTCTATCCGAAGCACTACAACTGATTCAGATGGATTTGTTAAAATTTGCGCCCCAGGTGAAGTCAAAAGTATCGTTGTCATTTTGAAGTATTGGGCTCGAGTAACAGCTCTGATGTGGCAGAACTCACAAAACTGGGGGTGCTCTTCCGAATGAATTGAATTTTTGTTCTGTTACCAGAGCAAAAGACCATCGGAAATACCAGAAAGAAGGAGAATGAATGCGTTTTGGAGCAATACAGGAAATTAGGCTAGGAGTAAGTATCGCCATAGCCCTTGAAAAGCGGCGGTTGCCGCAACTTCGTTGGTTGTCACTTACATACGATCGTAAGCTTTTGAACTGTGTCGTCGTAGGTATGTCGGACTTGAACAATTACTCGAGTCGTCTACTATGGGTTTTGTGAAAAATTCACACGGAATCTCACTGCAGTTGAAAATACAAACAATATCAAAAAGAAGTTCAAAAGTGCTGATCTGGCTACCAAATTATGGATCGCTATCAGTCATGTCAACCTTCTCGATGATCTGAGCTGAGTTCTTAGTTGGTAATGAACTCGGTTTCTGGCGAAAAAATATTTACATTTCTGACTCCCAATTTATGTTCGATCCGTGGTACCACAAAGATCATTTAACAACGGGTTCGCCAGATTTGTATCAATAGAGCTAACAGATTGCATGATGGATACATTTGAAAACAACTAAACAATTGGGCACTAGCGTGTGGGAGTACCGTCACAGCGCTATTGATTTCATGGTGATTCATCTTAAATATAAGGTGGATTCTAGGAATTTATTGGACTTGCAAGCTGCCCACTCGAGTCAAGTACATACAACGACAAAAATAACCGACATGACTGAATGTAATCGTTAATAGTATAGAGGCGTCACTGTGTCCGACAAAAAAATCCGGCATTAGAGAAACGGTGATATGATTGATTAGATTTACAATATACGTGTAGAGAAAAAACAAAACTTACATATGATGATGCAAAAAAGCCTCTATTCAGACGGAAAACTCAGGATACTAAGGAATTGCATTCGCAAAGCTACGAATTATCGACTTCTTCTTAATAGATTTCCAAGCTTCACTAGTCATATTGATAGTTCAGAAGTGCTTTTCCTTGGCGAACCCCCCAGTGAATTTTGCACTATTTCTCAGATTTGCTTTTAGTGGTCCCATCACACCGACGTCCAGAGGTCGACAAACTGCTGTACAATTCGGTGGCAATGGGACCACAGCAGCATTAGCCTCTTTGGCTACAAGGCGCTGTCCATCCTCGGATGCATGACAATCAAAATTGCCAAGGAGAAGGACAGTTGGCCGATCAACTTCATATTGAAATGTTTTTCTGCGTAAATCTTCCATACCGACCTATCCATCCATGCACTCGCTTATACAGCGTAGAAATGCCTGGGTGAGTACAAGTCGAATTCATTGTTTTCTATCTTTCCTCCGGGTACACCACGAAAAATAAACAGAATTGGCACTTTCTTTTCTTCAAAATAGGAATCAACAAAGAAATAACAGGATTAGTTCACTAACAAAACAACAAGTATTAACAATAGTTTCGTACTGTCATCTCGAACCGTGAGGATGACTGTAATACGACCCGCGTGGTTTGTTATGCCATGGATGCGAGCTGAATCTTTCCGCCCTTTTAATGCCCAGCTCCTTTTCGGCGTCATGTCGAACATGATGGCCGTCTTGTCAACATTTAGAATACCACCTCCTTGAAATGTGCCGTACTTCGGCCAAAACGCTAGGCAAAACATAGCACGGGTTTCTTGTAATTCTTCATACGACTTCTTAGCTACCTGTGGCTTCAGCGATGAAAACCCATAGCTACTCAAAATGCAATATTGAAAAGCGTTAATAAAAAATATTTTGTTGGAAACAATACGTATAACAAAACGTAAAATAATTATACTGTATCGCTATACGCTGCACCATGCGCTCGAGTGCAGACACTCCGTGCTCTTTTGCACCTAGGTATGATTTCATCCAGTCCGGATTGATTTTCCACATAAACTGGATCATGTCTGAAGTCGACAAAATCTAACAATTTCAAACCACTTAATCACAGTATAAAAATAAAAACTACAGTTCAAACTTACAGATTCATGGCGGCTGACATCTTTCATGTATGTTAAAAGATCGAGAACGCTAGGAAATTTCTATTTGAGTCCCTGACCTTTTAACGGCTTGGAATGTGCGCTGCCCTTGAAGGCGCGGATCGCGTCAGCTTGCTTGGTCCATCCGCGCACCGTCCCGCCTGCGATATTGAGCTGGCGCGCTACCTCCTCGATTAAGGTACTATATGGCGAGGCCGATGAAACCTTGATCGCCCAGGAGGTTCGTATAGCGCAGCCCAGAATTCCCACTCCAGAAAGAAGCGGGAAGACTGAGAGTCAACAAGTTCCAAGGATGTCGCCGCAAAGCGAATCCTGGAATCTTGGTGGCGTGAATACCTTGCGGAATCCCTGTCGGCTCGTTTGTCTTTGACGAAACGGCACTTCACCGAGTTTTAACCTTGAAGTTGTGCTGAGTGCACGTACACGTCAGGATGCACCCTCAACGACAGGAGGCAGGTAGTCAGAATTCAACTACCCAGAATATCAGTAACCCAGGATGCACTTTTACCCAGAATGCACCCCAAGTCCCGATAACCAAAAAATACAGAGTATATACACTACAAATAGCCGCCACTTATTCTTGTCGACCCTTGGACGGTGGGCCACTTCGCTAGGCTCACTCGAATCTTACAATTCAGACACCTAGTCAGTTTGAATACTCGTACAAAACGCGCACCACTCTCAATTAAGAGAGACGCTATCAATACAATAGTCAATCGATCCACACAGCAGTTAAACTATCAGCTCGGGGGACAACTGCTACTCAGTCGCCCAGAATACCACAGGTAATATGAAATGGGCAAAACACCAACACGCTAGTGACCCAACTAGGATATGGAATAAGTGGGTCAACCCAGGGCGCCGGAGCGTCTCTGACCACCACCTAACTGGACGTGATGTTATGAGGTGGAGTTGCCACAGACGACCCATCCTATTTGGTCGAAGTGCCCCTTGGTGTACCGCGGTCGTAGTCTCGGGTCCTCCGGGTTTCCGTCGGGAGGCTTGGCCGAAGTCACTTGCGCAGTACGGGGTAAAACAAACTCTGTTGTTCGGTTAAGCCTTAAACTATCTCTTCCTTCTAGATTTCAGCTCTGGGTAATATATCTTGACTTCACTATGTCTTGGGGCAAAATGTCTTCGCTTCAGTATGGTCTGGGTACATTGTCTTGGTTGCTTCAAAAGTGTCGACTCAACAGTTCTGCTGGATTCTTAGCGGTTGTTCAAGTTGCGTTTGACTTGATGACATACCACTGTCTTCGAAGTCAGCAGTGGCCTGGATTCAGGTAGTCTGGATTCAGGAACTCGGGGTTCAGGATTTAGGATTTAGGATTTAGGATTCGGGACTCAGAATTCAGGATTCACAATTCAGGATTCACATGATATCCTGACTCTTGGGGATTCCAGCGCACGACTTGGGTGTTGGTTGTGGATGATCTTGGTTCGTTGTCTTTTGGTAGTCGCTCTGAACCACAGCAAGATGAGGTACAATCTGGTATACGTTCCCAATCATACTTTCCGCCAGGATTTAGGCACTCATCGTAAGGGAAATTCCAGGGGCTGGACAGAATGTGGTATTGCAATCCTAGGTGTACACTTCCAGGATACCCATTTCCAGCCGGTTGGGCCCATCTGCGGTTAGACGAAAGATATTTCCATAAGTCAGTCTCACATCCTACGTCACCCGTGTCGCACGGGTACTGCCGAGCCACAATCTCCATTTCATCCAATAGTCTTCCTGCCTGAAAATTTTGATCATAGTCATGACGGCGGTGCGTCACCATAAAATCCAGAGCCACTTCGTGTCACAATATCCTCGTGATTCTCCGTGCAAGAGCTCCAGGGCCATCGTCACCTCCGACCACGAATATTCATCAACTCGATGGAGGTTGGAGATCGCCGCGGTACGTTTCTCATGAAGATCACATGTATTGTCGATTGGACTCATCAGCTTACTTACCTCCGATTTCGACTGTTTCTCGACATATACATAGATGCAAAACTTGGAACGCTCGTCTCGTACCGGGTTCCATCCCGGCGAGCGATCAAGTTTAACATCTTCTCGGCCACTTGCGGGAGCATGCCACCGTGCTTGTTGGGGTTATACCACTGGCGGATCAAGTTGTAAAGCACTTCCATCGGGCACTCACCAGCTCCGTGTATCTCGCCGCAAGCCTTGCAGACGAAGAGGCAGCGATCGATCGGGTTACCTTTATTGCCGCACTTCTCACACGTCAGGCGCTGCCAACAACCCAGGTCGGTGTGCTTCGTTGATCCGCAGTGCGAACGTGGCTTCCGTTGGGCATCCCTTTCAGGCAACTCTGCCTGTCGATCAAATCGGCGGACGTTGGCGTCTCTGCCGGAACGCCGTTGTTCCTGGTCTGGAGGCATTTGGGTCGTTCCGTCTGGAGCGGATGCGGCGTAGTTCTTGCGCAAATCACCTTCGCCTTCCGATCCACTCGTTTCCAGTTCGGCGTCGCTGGAGTTGTCCGTGGCACGGAGCGCACGAATGGCTCGAGCCGCCGCTGACAAAGCGCCCCCAGTCGGAGCCTTCGGCTTGGCCTTGATCGGTCCATAGACAGACTTCCCTTGACGCGCCTTCACGCGCTGTCGGGATCGCAGCGCTTCCTCCAGAGTGTCAGAGTCTGGGATCCTGAGCAATGCCGACTGGTTTGCCAGATCGCGATCATCGAGCGTCTCGATGATGTGATCGACATGCTCTCGACGGATTTCGGGTGATCCATCTTTGATCGCAAGGTGTGCCCGTAATCCAGCGACGTTCAGACGATGCAGGTACTCCAGAGGCGACTCTTCCGATCGCTTTCGAGCATGATAATACTGCCTCGCGACAGACACACCTCGTCCGCAGTACTGCGTCTGAAAATTCTCGGCTAGAGCCTTTCAGTTGCTTCGGGTTGATCTGCTCAGCTGTCGATACCAGTTGCGTGCTGGTCCGGTCAGCAAGTCACCGATGGGTTGATCTGCTCAGCTGTCGATACCAGTTGCGTGCTGGTCCGGTCAGCAAGTCACCGAACACCAGGCATGTCTCGCTGTCGGGAGCTTGATCGCGGATGAAGGCGGACTTCACTTTACAGAACCAGCTTCTCGCGCGATCTGCATCGCTGTCCTTCCCAGAGAATTATTTCAGCTCGGATATCGCGGACACCTTGATTCTCGTGGCCGACGAAATCCCCCCACTGGCAGTCTCCGCAGACGCAACCGTAGCTGGCAGTGGAGCGCCGACACTAAGATCATCGGGATCGTACTCGCTCGCGTGGGACTGTGCAGGGTGATTCGGTCCAACGGACTCCATATTGACATCCTGAGCGCCGAGCGACTTGACCTGATCAGCGGGTGGAGGCGTCATAGGTGCCGTCGGAGGCGTCACGGATGCCTGCTGTTCCCTCAAAAACCGCTCCATCGCTGCGTTGAAAAACGTCTGCATGCGATCAGATGATTCTTGGGCCGGGCTGGGCCCTGCGATTACTGGTGGGTTGGAGGCCGATCTATCCTTGTGCGCGTGTAGCATGTCTGCTCCCGACGGTCCAAGTGTCACCCACTGCAGCTCGATCGAACTGTCCGATCCCGCATCCGACGTGGCCGATGCGTATTGCGACGATCCAGTTTAGCTGCGAGTCGAAGGCGATCTTGCGTGTTCGAGCGGAACGACAATGCCGACCAAAGGGGTCAGTTTGGTGAACAAGTTCAGCGTTGCTTACCTGATCATAGCCAGTTCCAGATCAAACAGCTCGTTCGCGTCGAAAGCACCAGGTACGATTCCAGCTTCCTTCAGCATGCGCATCAGAAGCTTTACCGCGTCCAGTTTGTTGGTTGCTTCCTTGGGTGCCTTCACTGGGCCTTGGAGTTCTCCGATCAGCTTCAGCTGCATGGCCATCATTACTGGATCTTCCGTCAGGAACCTGTACAGGTCCTTCCGGTAGAAAATCGACTCCAGTTGTTCGTCCGTCCAAGCCTTGCGATCATCGTGCTCTTCCGTGTCGGAGCCTGGCGCCTTCAACTTCTTGCGCGAGGTCTTCGACTTCTTCTTGTTTCCTGTCGCTTGTGAGGCTGGTGGCTGAAGATCTTTCGGTTTCACCCGTCGGATCGTCATCCAGCGGATCGCGATCCGCATCGCGATCCGCCGGGGTCCCCGAAGGGACCTGGGGAGGGGGTTGAGGCTTCTCTTCTAGGTCCAATGCTCCATGCATTTCAGCCTCGTGTTCAAGTTGTCAATATCTGTCTTGACTCCAAGTCGCCACTCTTCTAGACGATCCAGCTGTTGCTGGTTGACGTCTGAAGTCACTTTGTCAATCCTACTCTGCATAGCCCCCAGTAAGCGTTCTTCCAGTTGCTTGGCAACACCTGATATTTGGCTTTGCATGACTTGCTGCCTCTAACAGCATATTCGATCACTTTCTGCTACGAACTCGCGCTTGAGTTCCAAGAGGTCATTTTCCCGCGCATACTGCATCTGCGACGCAAGCCGAGACTCTACAGTAATCAAAGCTTCGTCGACGTTGCACGATATCTCAGTCAAACGTTGCTCCGCGGCACTCACACGCTTCTCCGAAGCAGCCAGACGTGTCTCTACACCATCGCATGTCATCTTGTTGATCCTGCTGTACCATTCACCATCAAGAGCCTCGCACATTTCACCCACGCGGCGTCCAATATTGCCATCATTCTCGCGATCTTTCACGGCTATCACTGTCACTCGCTCTACCAAAGCATCAAGTGCTCTATCAACAGCAGCCTGTCGCTCCGTTTCAGCCCGTTTCATTTCCTCAACCATGACTCGTATTCGGCTCATTTCTTGTTGTGTCTGCAAACTCAAGGCTTCCAAACGATCCTTCAGAGCTAATTCCATGCGTGCGTCGTGCTCAGTTTGCATTCTAGCAAGCGTATTCAGATGTGTCTCCAGAGTAGCGCGCATATCGTGAAGGTCCTGTTGAAATTGAAGGCTTGTGGCGTGCTGATGCTCAGCAAGTAGCTGAACGCCTTGCTGTGTGGATGCTTGAGCAGCTAGCAACGCCTCCCCTTGGACATGTGCATCCTGCAGGGCTGCATATTCTTTTGCTAGAGACTCCGTGCGCAACCAAAACTGATTCACCATATTCTCAACTTGCCCCTCGATAGCTAGTAATTTTTGCGAGCTTCCATGTTCATTAAGGGCGCCGTCCCGGAGTCTAGTTGCAACCACGATGCTATGACCATTGGGAGCCTCGCCTCCACCAACCGTCTCCATCGCTCTGCCCTAGTTTGCGCACGAGTCAAACCACCTGCAAGTGAACTCTTCTCCACACACCCCACTCGCTATCAGTGACCACCTCCTTCTCTCCACCTGACTAGATTGCTTTCCGCCGCGACCTCCTTCTCGTTCAAGCTGTACTCTAGGCGGTGGGCTCAGACCTGTGCATCCGGTCGCTGTCGGTGGAGGCCTCCTCCTCCTGCCTGGCTTGCTCTCGGCGGCGGCCTTCTCCTCGTTGACGCTGCACTCTCGGTGGTGGGCCCCGACCTGAGCACGTAGTCTCTCTCGGTGGCGGCCTGGCTGGGTTTTTTGGGTTGACGGCTCAGGCGATCGTTTTTTTTTGGCCAATCAGAATTAGTCACTACTGGCTTTGCTCCTCCGAGCTGCTCGATCTGCTCGATCTGTTTTTAATTTGATGGGGGAACTGAAAAACCTTACAATGATTGCTCGCGGTACGACGGTGAGCTCGTAAATTGAGGTTTGTTAGCTCGATCGTCCCTCTGCTCGTGGGATGCTTGAAGAACTGTGTCTTGTTGAGCACGTTCAATTGCTCGATGCGTTGAACGCGTACACCAGTATGATTTTTCTTGATGTTCCATACGGACGTGAGTTGTGCGTTCGTTTGTGGTCGTAAAATCCTTTAGACGCTTCTTGCACCCAAACGATGCCTTGCGAGGCATGACAGACGAAGCGGACGTGCCATGCCGCTCTTTGGATACAGGTAACCTGGGAAACCAAGGGAAACGCATTTGTCTGAATGTGAAGTGAGAACGGTGTTGGCCGACGTAATTAGCCGTCAGTTCGGAAGTGATGAGGACAACCAAGACCGACAAAGCCAGAGTGCCCCAGATCAAGCGCTGCAGGGTCCAGACCTCAAACCCGACACGATGGATCAGATCGCAACCGGTGCTCTCACTGTGGATCCCGCAAGCATACGGATCTCGGGTGCTGGAGGCGTCTGACCTGTCAGAAGTGTGGTAAGCGAGGGCATCCAGCTGATCACTGCCTCTTCGTATGCCACGGATGCGGTGAACGTCACGACATGGGCAAATGCCCAATGGAGGAGTTCTACAACCAGATCCGTCAATGGTATAACCCTACCAAACATGCGGGGATGTTGCCAGCAATGGCGTAAAATATGTTAAACTACGACGCTCGCCGGTTTGGAAACCGGTACGAGCCGAGCGTTCTAGATATTGCATCTATGCATTTGTGAACGAGCAATCGGTAGATCCAGGTAGCGAACGACCAGATCTACACGGTAATACATGTGATCTGCATGAAGGACGAGTTGCCAAGATCTCGAGCCTACGGACGGACGAATTCAGTCGAGCTGACGTCAAAGTGTCTCTAGATCTCCGATCAGGAGAACTCCGTGGCAATTGGGGGTAGCGAGGACGAGAGGAGTCGTTCAAGCCGACCGACGATGAGGTTTACACCGCTGTCCCAGATCCAGATCCACCCCGTGTCAGCGAGCTTCGCGGATCCGGTGCTACGAACTCCTTGGATCTCCTGCCAGGCGAGTCGCGGGAATACTGGAAACATCATGCGCCGGGTAAGTGATTCCGACAAGCCAAGCTGCCTGGCAAGATCAACAGTGAAAAGTCGATCTTACTCTTAGATACAGGTGTCGAGGTGTCCATTGTGGATACTACCTTTGCTCGTAAGGTTGGGTGCTATATCGACACGAGTCAGAGCCAAGAATGCGTTGGAATTGGCGAAAACGTGTATACAACGGAAGGAAGGACGCGGATCAAGTTCACTCTGGCAGGAACGCTGATGTATTTCTTTGACATCTGGGTGGGCGATCTATCAGGTCAAGAGGCTATTTTGGGCATGAATTTCATGGTACCGGCCGGGATCCGATTGGATCTGGCAGATGGATCAATCTGTCTACCCGACGAGATCAAGATCCAGCTCAGTAGACGTCGTCAGCTTTACAACGATAAAGCAAAGCTGCTCCGCCTGGATCAACACATGCAGATCGAGGTTGGAGAGGCTGTGGAGTTACCGCTGCAACTGCGCCAGTCCGACCGAGAGAAGCTGTGAGTCACGCGAGGAGATCGCTGAGTGCCAACGGTGATCAAAGGCCCCGGCAGGGTCCGTTACCTGCAGATCACTAACATCGGAAAAGAGAAGCTCATCCTACAAGGGGACGAGAAGATCGGTATGTGGCTGACTGGAGATCGGGTTCCCCGCCTTCCGGATTTTGTCCCGATCGGATCTCGCCGCTATATGGAGTGGCAGAACTTGGCTTTGGAAGCTACGGTCGAGATCGGATCTGTACCACTCGACCCACTGGAGGACGATTTGGGACCGGCGGTCGAGCGGCAGACGTACGCCACACCCCGCGCGATACTCAAACGGAGTCGGATTGCTCAGATCATCAGCGGATCCGGCGGATCTACTGCGAGCGACGGAGACTTGAACGCGACTAAGTCGCAGGAGGCTGTTAAAGGTGCCCAGGCAGGAGGCGAGAATGACTGCCGAGGTGATAGCGGAGTGGCAGAACCGGATCAAGTCGAGCGGAGTTTGAATGGTGGGACCAGCAACGGCAGACGAAAGCAGGAGGTAGTCAGTGCGGGAAACCCAACCCAGCAGGAAAACGAAGAACTCGTTGCGCGGCGACAAGACGCCGCTGGAGGGCGGCGCGGAC
>JAHWLE010000568.1:0-20462 GCA_024679135.1 Phytophthora foliorum | reverse complement strand
CGAAGAGACTGAGCGACGCGCGCGCCTGCGACTCCAAGTCCTCCTCCACGGCACGCGTCACGGATGCGCTCGTGAGTGGTGCCGGCTGGAGCGACAGCGCGCTGGCCATGCTCTGCGTGCTGCTCGTGGGCTTGAGCAGCCGCGCAGTGTTCCTGTTAGCCATATTTCTGGGTGTCCTTGGCGACTCGACACGGGACTGCGCAAGGCCTGGGTGGAAGGCGGAAATGAGCTTGCTGGATGCTCCCACCGGATCCTCTGCTGTCGGGCTCTGACGGCGGCACGCGAGGGGAAGACACAACTCTACAAGTCGTTTTCTGGCAACGACAACAGTGGGACATCTGGACCTGAAGTACAGACTATCCCGTGTAAACAGATAGGATGAATTTGGCAGGTCTAATCTACTGTACTGGCAACACAAACTGTAATATATCATGTCAGCTGAAAGTCAAACTACAAATTCAGAACACGACCAAGCTCATGAGCAAGAAGCTCTTTTTGAGTTTTGTGGCGACAACCACATGATCGCCTGAGTGCTTTGAGCATGCAAGTGCATGCACCTCCCTACATGTAGCACACACGGCAGCCACAAGATTTCACCTTACTTCGGTTGCGGTGTCGGCCACACATATCGCCGTGCGACAGACAACACGAGGCATTGACTTTGACTCAAGTCGAGAACCGGCTTTGCTCGGGCAGTGATGGCGACATTGGCGAGCGCCGCGACACCTTGCAAGAAAATCAACTGCCTCGTTGGCGCGAGTGCAAAGTACGTCAGTTGTTATGGCTGCGGTCGCAGAATTTTGATGCAGGTAGCTTCGCGCCGACACAGAAGTAAAACCTTCGTATCAAAGTTGGCAAACACTAGCACATATACAAGTACTACAACTCAATGTTCACTCACTTAGGCCTTTGAATTAAAGTGCTTCCATGAACATAAGGTCCGAGTCGCCTCCATCGCCGGCGTTTGTGCTGTTTCCTCCACTGCTATTGCTGTTGTTCTGTCCGGAGCTGCTGTTCCCGTCCTGGCCCATAAAGCCGTCCATATCTAACAGATCCATGCCAGAAAAATTTGTCGGCGAGAGATCGTTTGTGAAGCTCATGAAACCCGACGATGATCCAGAGGATGCCAGGTTGGACGGCATTTGCAAGAGACCACTGCTATCCATTCCTCCATAAAGCGAATCGTCCAGATTCAATGACGAGGTCTCGCCACGAGAGGTAGCTGGCGCTTGCTGTGCCTGCTGCTGCTGGGGAGGCTGCGTTTTCTGCTGCTGAGACTGAGACTGTGACTGCTGCGGCTGAGATTGCTGTTGGGACTGAGACTGTTGGGGCTGAGACTGCTGCTGAGGCTGGCGAGGTTGCTGAGATTGCTGAGAAGCACCCGGCTGGGGCTGAGCGGACTGCTGCTGGCCACTCGGAGCTTGCTGAGCGTGTTGAGCTTGCTGAGCGTGTTGAGCTTGCTGAGCGTGTTGAGCTTGCTGAGCTAGTTGCTGCTTCTGCTGGGGAGTCTGCTGCGCACCAGAATTCTGGCTATTCTGCTGCGCATTCGGCATGTTAGTTTGGCTCGACTGCGCCGGGTGTGCCTTCTGGTGTTGCTGCTGCTGGATCATGTGCTGTTGCTGCATCATGTGCTGCTGACGCGCTTGTGCCTGCATCCGCTGTTGCTGCTGCTGCATCTGCTGAGCGCGCTGCTGCATGAGATACTGCTGCTGCTTCTGCTGCAACGACATATTCTGGGGATGCTGTTGTTGTTGCTGTTGGTTAGGCTGGCCTTGCTGCTGGTGCTGCATGTGCATAACCCCATTGGGTCCACCAGATGTGTTGACCGTAGCCGCAGCGGGACCGGCAGTTGCGGGAGGGCCAGCACTGGCAGTGGGGTTCCCGGCCGTGGAGGGGTTCATCCCAGCCGGGTTGGGGCCACCTCCACTACCGGCATTAGGAGTGAAGCTGCGCTTGTCCGTTTCCGTACGCAGCTTCTTTAAATACGGGTTCACGATTTTTACGATGTACTTGTACACCTTGTCCAGCTCCTCGATCTTGCGTGGGGCATGCGTTGTCTTGTCCTCGTTCAGGATGCTCGCACACAGCTGCACGTAGCTCAGAAGATATCGCAGCTTCTTCTTTTGCTCCGTCTCGTCGTGGCCCTTCATGTGATCCACGTACTTCTTGAACGCGCTGTGCACCTTCTCAACATCATCGTGATACTTGGACTTGAGCGCGGCGTGTTGCCGCCAGTACTCCGCGGTCATATCACCAGGGACACCGCCCTCTGGTTTTGCTGTCGGTGGTGTAGTACTCGCTCCGTTAGGCGCCGCGGGATTTGAAGGCGCACCACCGGCACTCATCGCCACAGGTTTGCCAGGTTGAGGCTGCTGAGCACCGCCAGGACCGCCAAATTGCGGGTGGCCAGGATATCCTCCAACCTGGGTCCCACTCCCACCTGGGGCGCCTGCGCGCTGGTTCAGATTGAGTGTGTTGTAGTACGAGAAGTCCAGCCTCGACAGCATACCCTGGTTGGGGAGCGTTTGCGCCGCCATCACCGCGTTCATGTCTGTCTGCTGCGCGCGCAGCGACTTGAGGCGAGTGAAAATCTTGCTGATGTACTCTTCCTGCGTCCGCGACTCCTTGTAAAGAGTCAGCTCATACCACGACACGTTCATCCAGAGCTTGATGCCCGGCACGGGGTCGGCGGACACGCGCACCATCTCGTTGTAGCTGGAGGGTTAGCAGCAACACAGTCAGAACGGAAAACAATCGAAACACAAAACAAACATCTGCCACACGTACATCTTGGCGATAAGGTTGGCGCGGTGCTCGCGCGTGAGCTGAATGCGCCAATCGGCGCCAGCGACGCCCTGGGTGCCGGTCACCTGCATGCCTGCGCCAGCGGCGGCCGGGTTCATGGCGTTGGGGTTCATCTTCATGGCCATGGAGCCCATGTTCATCTGGTTCATGTTCATCATCATCTGCTGTGGTTGCTGCTGCTGCTGAGGGACGCCGTACGCGTTCATGGACATACCGTTCATACCCATGCCCATGGCCTGTGCGTTCGCTCCGTTCGCTCCGGCCATGGCCATCGACATGGGCATGGACATGCCGCCCTGCATGCCCATCGCGTTCACGGCGTGCGGGTCCATCGGGCGTCGGAGACGAGAGTGGAAATGGAGGCTGTCACTTTCCGCGCGCTCGGGCTCCGTTCAAATGGACCGGCCGTTGCGTCGCTCCCGTCGCGTGGACCACATCAAACCCGGTGTCGAAATAGCGGCCGTTCGTTTCTCTGGTGCTGATTGGGCAAAGTTAGCATGATCCCACTCTCTGAACATGGTACATTGTACCAATTTGAGGGAGGAGGTCGCTGTACCCGAGCAAATTAATACACTATTTTTACTAAGCTTATACGGGTGACATCCCTCCTATAGCTACCCCTCGTGCGATGCTGAACTCGCTATGTTCAGAAACTGTCGTCAGACCGTGAGTGTACCGCATTGAGCAGCTCCACAGCAGCAAGACAAGGTGCCCACGGAAGTCTTATTAGGGAAAGCCCTGCATAGAGACGATCTCTCATGGCGCTCTTGCTGGTGCGCGCGATGCTGCTGCTGCTGGAGGCAGCAGCGTTCTGCGCGGCCTCGAACCCGGCGCAGTCCATCCTGTCAGCCGTCGTGAACGTCAAAAAGTCGGAGGCCGTGTTTTACGCGTCGACCGCCGCGGACGAGGACTGGGGCGCATCGCTGCAGGCCCAGAAGCTCAAGGACGGCGCACGGCATGCCTTCTACCCGCTCGTGTACAACGCGACTGGCATGGGCGATGGCTACGGCTGCACGCCCAAGGAGCAGCTGCTCAATGCCAGCGGGAACGCCTCGGCCACCAGCATGTCGGGCTCCGCTATCGCAGCACGGCTCGGACTGCCTGATAGTCCCTTCGTGCTGCTGGTGGATCGCGGGCGCTGCACATTTGCGGAGAAGGCGCTGTACGCGCAGGAACTGGGGGCTGCCGTTCTCATCGTCACGGACACGTTGGCGCAGCTCTACAACCGCTCAAGTATCGCGGACACCACCGAGGAGGAGAAGCAGATGGAGTTTAGCTGCTCGCGCGGCTCCGGCAAGGCTGCCTGGAATGCCGATATCTCCGACTTCACGGCCTCTTCTTGGGAAGACGCCGTGAGTGTCCGCTCCTGCACGGGCAACAACAAGTGTTCATCGCACATGTGTGTGCCATCGGGAGCCGCCGACAAGCAGGTGTGCTGCGCCTGGGATATTCCTGATCTTATGGGTTTTGGTACGACAGACGTCGTTGCGGACAAGGACCAGGTGAGCGACATCGTTGTGGTGCGGGTTTCCATTGCCGACGGCGACTCGCTGAAGAAGATGCTAGTGTCGGGGAGCGAGGACGAGGATAGCCAGTTGCTGATATCGGTGTATGAGCGCGATCCACCAGTGGTGGACCCTGCCCAAGTGATTCTCTGGATCGTTGCCTGCGCTACGGTGCTCGTTGGATCGTACAAGGGCGCCGCCTACGAACGCACAAAGGCTCAGCTTAAGGCGGCGCTCATTGCAGCTGATGCCACCTCTTCGGACGCCCTATCCCAAGCTCGTGTGGCATACGAGGAACACGATGAGCAAGCCCCGGATCAAGAACAGCTGGATTTGAATTCGTGGCATGCGCTCGCATTTTTAGTTCTCGGTTCAGGCTTCCTTGTGTTGCTATTCTTCGTCGACGTGGTGATTGTGGTGGTCGTTCTCTTTGGCATCGGTGCCGTGTCCGCCACATTCCAGAGCATCTGGGAGCCGCTTATGCGGCGTCTCCCGGTGAAATTCTTGCACAAGCTCCCATGGGGTGATGTTTTGTGGCAGTGGGAAAATATGTTGGTGCCCGCGGCGTGGAGCGTGGGGGATCTGCTGGCGCTAGTATTCTCGTTTGGAATCGTATTATTATGGTTTTTCTCGCGCTTCCAGTCGTATTCGTGGGTCTTCCAGGACATTTTTGGCGTCTGCTTCTGCCTCGTGTTCCTACGAACGGCGCGACTGCCAAACCTCAAGGTGGCTACAGTGCTGCTTGTGCTAGTATTTATGTACGATATCTTCATGGTCTTCATTTCACCCTACATTTTTACGGAAAGCGTCATGATCAAGGTGGCTACTGGTGGCGCGCAAAGTACTGCCACAGGTGGTGTGTCTAGCGGCTACTGTCTGCGCTATCCGACCGACACTGAACACAACTGTCGTTCCGAGTCGATGCCGATCCTGCTTCGAGCCCCCAAGATACTGGATTGGCGATCAGGCTCATCTCTCCTCGGTCTTGGTGACATCGTGTTGCCCGGCTTGTTGCTAGTGTTTTGCGCGCGCTACGACTACGCTACCCGTGGGCAATTATTTGGACGTCTCACTCCTCCGCACGGCAAGATGTTCGGGCGTCACCCGGTTGATGGTATCCTCAATAGTTCCTCGGCGGCAACAGCTGGAGTAAACCACTTGGACATGTCAGGGGCCGAGTTGGGCAGCGCTAGGGAACGCTACCCGTGCCGCCGAGGGCTCTTCTGTCTCCTCATGTGGGGCTACACGATGGGGTTATTGCTGGCAAACGTCGCTGTGGTGGCTACGGGCAGTGGTCAACCAGCGCTGATGTACTTGGTTCCCTGCACGCTTGGCATGTTGACGATTGTGGGGTGGCGGCGCGGCATTCTTATCAAACTTTGGGAAGGCCCACCCGAGCTCATTCCGGGATACGCTCACCGCGAGAGCACGTCAAGTGGTGGCGGGCTAGACATTAACGACGCTACTCGGCTGCGAGGGTTGAGTCTTGAGGCAGGTAAGGCTGCAACGAGCGAACTAGTTCTTCTGCAACAACAGCAAAGTGGCACTCCTGTATCTGGTGGATCCTACGCCATGAGCGAAGAAACACCAATGGCTCGTGACAGTCTGTCAGGTCCGGCGATACGACAAGTATAATTTTGCAGCTCCATTCTCCCCCAGTGTAGCCGATTTGTCTCCCATGTAGATCATCAAAAAGATTTGAAATATATGTGCGTTGCTGTTTATGCTGTTCGACACGGGATTCTCACAAGCAGAACAATCAGATACCCTTCACCCACTCATCGTCTTCGCCCCATTCGTCGGCCGCATCTACAGCGGTGAGCTCGTCATCCATCTCAGCCGCAAACAATGCCGATGCCTCAGCTGCAGTAGGCAACAAAGCTGCAGATGACAGCACTGATTGGGAAACTGAAGCCGCGCTTGTAGCTGCAGGCGGAGGAGGGACTGCTGCACTCTTTTTGAATGTCGGCACCATGCCAAATTGCTGTAAGCAGATATTGAAACGTCAGCACAGGATCACCTAACCAGATCGCACACAGAGAAACAATACGTACGCTAAATAGGTCGTCCACGCTCTCGCTTTCCTTCTCCCCATCATCGGCTGCACCGCGGCTACTAGTAGGTGCTGCATGTGCCTCCTCTGTCACGACCTCGAACGAATCACTGGAACTGTTGGATTCGACACTAGACGGCAGCAAGTCGTTTTTACCCGCAATCGCAATTTCCTGAAGTTGTACGTGATGCTGCTGCAGTGGAGGGGGTAAAGGCTGGGTAAGCTTGAAAGGACTGGAGTTACTGATACTTTGGCGCGGTGTCGTCGGGCGCGGGGCACTGGGTGCCGCAGCAAATGGATTCAGCTGGGGCGTCTGCGAGGAGTTGCCCTCCCAGTCATCCCAGTTGTCACGATCATTGGCGAAAGTGTCCTCCTCGTAGTCGTCGCAGTACTCATCGTCGTCATCCTGGCTGTGGCTAAACGGTTGCTCATCAGGTACTTGCGTGTACTGAACGTTGGGTCTCTTAGAGCTAGTGCCTCCAGACGTGCCCGAGCTGCTGGTTGCACTCGATCGCCTCTTGCGTCCCCAGAGCAGCAGGAAAATACAGCATATAACCCCCAGCGCAATCAGCACCAGCGGGTTGGTGCCCTGATCCAGATACCCGGGAGCACGCGTTTCGGCAGTGTCATTCGTTACGACATTCGAGATCACGGCCGGGTCCTGGGTGCGGAGAGACGGCTTGGTCGTAGCCTCCGCATCTGGCAGCGGCTCGGTCGGCGCCTCTGTTACAAGGGGCTCCATAGTCTCTGTCGGCAGCGTCGTTGAAGGCGTTTCTCCCTCCGAGTTTGCAGTCGCGTTGTCCAAGTCAATGATCGGCTGTACTTCGACCGGGCTACCGGTGGCTTCCTCTCCCTTCGGTGTCGCCTGTTGTGCGTCCTGCTCAATAGGAGGACTGGTCGACCCCACCAGCACCAATGCTTCGGCATTCGCGTCACCCTGCATACTCACTGATCCTGCAGGCGCCAGCTCCTCGTTTGCTGCCGTGTCGCCAACTCCGCCTGCGACTTCCTCTGCCTCTGGTTCCTCCACGCCCACGTCCCCCTTGGCCTCGTCCTCTGCGCTTCCCAGCGGGGTTTCCGTCGCGAGCACTTGTACCCGTGCCGCCATCTGCAGTGTCATCACGGCCGCAGCTGCTGCAGTCCGTCTACCTTCCAGGAGTGGGGCCATCGTCTCTCTTGGCGCCAACGCAAGCACGCACTTTGGCTCTTTCTCTCCAAACGGCTTTGACAACTACCGAAACATACTGATCTGTCATACGTCACACCGGTATGAAATGGCATAGGTTTATAGTGTGACACACCTCAAGAATCAGCCATCTTTCACTTTGAAAAGAGATCCATGGCTGCATCTGATGGAGAGCTCGAGGCAGAGCTGCGGCGCGGTCTGCTACACGAGGACGAGCACGCGACACCCGCGCGACAGAAGAGCACGTCTTCGATGGGCACAGTGGAGCGGCTAGTGCTGTCGCCCTTGGAGAAGTGGGCTGCGCACGGCCGCTTCCCGTACAAACTGACGCTCCATGTGGCGCTGGTGCTGCTCACTTTTGCGCAGATGCAGCTCTACGACGCGCAGAATGCCGCTTACATGCGCGCTTCACACCGCAACTGGTGCGGATGCTGTTTTGTATGTATTACTTCTACTGTGGCTTAATTAAGTATAGACAGCTGACTGTACGCCTGTCCGGTGCAATTGGACGCAGGGCGTTCTTCTTTCTGCCGCCTGCCGCTGACATCGGAGTCATGTATGTCGCTGCTCATCAGTATTGACTGCACTCAGCGTTCCTGCTCTGTTTCTTTTTGCTTACTTTCCGTCCATGATGACGTTTGTCCGACAGACCGCGGTTCCAACGGGACTTCTACACGATTAATCGCACGATGACGGCCGTGCACTATCTTCGCGACTCGTACTTCTCCATCGGCAACGCCTCCGTTGCCAATTACGAGTATCTGCGCACCTCTGCTGGTGAAGTACAACCACTCACGCTGACAGTCACCCGTGTGCTGCCGCATGGTGAATCGGAGACGCAAGAATATCTGGTCTCCCAAGACGACGAGACTGTGGGTCCTTTTGACCCGAAAATGACACTGTGGCAGAAAAAACATTTATTTCGCTCACTGCGAGCTGTCAAATTTTCGTTCCCGCTGCGTGACCACCAGTTCGGGAATTTCTACGAAGAATGCTTCGAATGGCAAGTGAATGTGGGCTTCCAAGTTGTCGAAAGCGCTCAAATTCACGTTCAGCTGGAGGACTGTCGGGTGGCACGATGCGTAAGCACACACCCGCGTCCATTCTGGACTACGGCCCGACAGAGCTTCGTATGGATGCATGTGGTCATAGCACTGGTTTCGCTTCTGTATATGGCTCTCACTGTTAAGGCCTTGCGGCGATCCTTTCATGTGTACGGTGACTAGCAATTCACCACACTACGGAGGTCCTGAATTTCAATCTGGCTGGTCTGACTGGTGTGTTTTGTATGCACAGCATGGCACGAGCGAGAGGTTTATTGAGAAATCACGCCACAGACAACCATGAGCAAGAAGATAGCGGGCTTCACGATATCGCTGCGCACGAAGTCGACGATGAAGATCGCCCGCGGCGCCATGACAGGTTCCCATTCGAGTCGTGGACTGATATTCCGTTCGCAGTCAGGCTCAAACTTCTTAACGGCTTGTACGTGTGCCCATTCTCAAGATTTTTTGCTGCAGAGCTGTGTGCTGACCTGCTTTTACCTTTCGTACTACTGTAGACAACTACTGGTGTTTATTTCGCTCGTGCTTCTGCTTGCAAGTACGATGTGGAGTTTGTTTTTCCTGGAGGCTCACATGCCGATTCGCTTTTGGCATCGATTATTCCATGCGACGGCGTTGCTGTTATTCTGGAGTTGCCTGGTCGGATACCTGGAGCACAACCGACAAATATATTCGATCGTTCTGACACTCAAGTGGGGAACGCCTCGTGTGCTACAGTTCTTGCTGGGTGTTTCTCCGATTTTCTTCGGGTATGCTCTCTTCGGGACGATCTACTTCGGCAACAAGATCGAGGAGTTTGGGACATTGAGTGCCTCCATGATCACTTTGTTCTCGCTCATGAATGGAGACATCATCATGGACACGTTTGATGCGATGGAGCTCCACAACTTCATCGTGTCAGGGAAAGTATACTTGTACTCGTTCATCTCGTTGTTCATGTACGTGGTACTGAACGTATTCATCGCTATCGTCGAGGAAGCCTTCTTTGCGACGCAGTCCACTCGTCGCCGACTTAACGACTTGCTCGCTGATCCACGGGTATCTCGTGCCAACGTAACAAAGGAGTCGGATATCTCGGCAGAAATGATGCGAATTCTACTTCAGCTGATGGACTCGGATTGAGCGTATGCTAGTGTTAAGAACTCGATATATTGCGTTAGTTATTTGCTGCAGAAGTGAAGGGTATCTGAGCTTCAGCTGTAGTGTGCAGCGTAGGCGTGAATTTACTCTCCTAGCACCTCGGTGGCAAGTTTGGTGACGTCATCATCGACCTGCACGACGTGCTTGTGCAGGGACTGACACTGTTCCTGCAATGTGGTAATGTGTCCGCGTTGAACATTTAGGCACTTGTTAAGCCGCTCGATCTCCTCGCTGGCAGTGTTGAGCTTCTTCTGGTAGTCGATGCGAAGCTTGTGCAGCTCCTCACTTGTTCGGTCCGTGATCTCTTCGATCTTGGTCAAGAGCAGTGACTTGTCTGCCTGGTGGATCGACATGAGCTTCTGAATTGTGTCTTCATGCGACTGCACCTTGCACTCCAGCGAGTACAGCTGATCCTTGACACTCACGCGACTGCCGTTGGAAACCGACGTGTTAGAATTGCTTGGCGACATGATGCGCGATGACGAGCGACGCATTTCCCTCGAAGGAGACTGAGACTGCATTTCATCCTCGATATCGGCGAACATCCGCTCGCTCTCCATTGAGATCTTCATGTTCTTCATGCTGCTTGTTCCGGACAAACGCGACTCCATGGCTGGCAGGTGAAGGTGAAAGCGACACTGGAAGTCGGAAGCAGGCGCTTGAGAGCAAATTGAAGATTGATCTCGTGCAGCGGCTCTACCGCTGAACAAGTCAACCGTCCCATTAAACAAGCACACAAGAGAGCACGGCGCCTCCATTCTTAGCCCGAGCTAAGAAAAAAAAGCCAAACTTGTCTGCATCCGATAAGAGGGTCACGCTCAGACGCATATTTAGCAGCGAGAAGCGCACCGAGTTATTGGAATGAAGCCGACGCACCTCCTCTTTGAGCCCAAGCCTAAACCCGAGCGGTGGTGCCTAAATAGGATACCCAATACTTAAAACTCGATTGATTTTTTGCGCGGGGCGCTGCTACCACCCGTCTCCACTTCTGAGCCGCCCTCAACAGTCAGTTCGCTCGAGAACGAGTCCATACCACTCGAGACGGAATAGCTGCCGAAAGACGGATATGCTTGGCTATCTGAGTCGCCGCTGTTTCCTTGTTCACGCGTGCGTGCCAGCAACGCAGTGTTTGGGGTGGTACTGGTGTCTACACCCTGCGAATAGTCTGACGAGCCGATTGAATGAGAATCACTGATGGGCGAGAACACGCGCTCCTGATGCTGTGTCACAATCTCGGTGTCCGTCAGCGTGCTGCTCATGGGGTTCCCAGCGTACGTATGGTAGCTTCCGCCCGAAAAGCCTGAAATCTGGGACGGATTCGTGTCGTGCGAGTGCGTTGTGCTCCTCGCTGCGCTTTCGCGGTTGCTCGTTGCCGTTCCTGCTTGACTCTCTCGCAGCGCAATCGGCAGCATGTTGATGTCGTCCTTGGGCTGCGAGCGACTGTGCTCCACCGCCTCGGCGACCTCTCTGCGATTGTCACCACGCAGCGGTCGATGCTTGAACCAGTTCACGACGAAGATGAGCAGCCCCAGGACAAACGCAATCGCCAACCCGATAAGCGCCCACTGCCACGCCTTCAGTCCATCTCCGCCGCTGCCACTGTCGCTTGCCAGCTCCCCCACAATGTGCGCAGCACTTGCCGACATTGAACCTGCTCCTAAATATAACGTCGCGGACGCTGACAGCAACAAACAGAAGTATGATAAGCTCCAAGCTGTACGAGTCACAGCCTACCAGCGCGCACTTCGCACCTTGTGTACAGTCCGTCGCGTTCTCTGCTGCGCTGCACTCGTAAGTGGCGCTTCTGTTGAGGCACACGCCGTAGACATTTGGGTCGTTCTCGAGTCGTCTGCAGCTGCACGCCGTCTGGCACTTGGCCGAGAGCGTTCCACTTGGCGCGCACGTCACGAGCGCGCTACCGTCCGTGACGTACAGCGCTCTGGCGGGCAGCGAGCACACCGCCACCTCGGAGGCGACACCGCGCGCAGCGAGCGCTAACATTAGGGGCGTCGCACAGAGCCGCATGAAGCGCCGTCGCTCCTTTCCTTGCACTGTGAGAAGCTCGCAACAGGAATCAGGTGCAACTGTCACCGTACTAGACCGTACTGACTAGGTACGATATTGGATCGGACTTAATCGACAATATCTAGTACGACCCCATATCGGCGAACACCTTGCTGACGAACATGCGCTGCAATGTTTGCCAAGTGACCCCATGTGTCCTCAGTGAGGAGTACTCACTGAGGACTCCTCACGGACTCAGCACGAGGTGCAAGTTGCACCGTGCAACACGTCATGGAGCTGGACCAGATGATGAAAACTCAGATTCCCAATGTGCGGTACATAATTGCCCCGTTTTCAACCAATGGAATGGCTTCAGCCGTTGGGTGGACGATCGTGTGGTTCGTATCCCCCGACGGCCGTTTACGCAGCAAGTTAAACTCGCGTCTGCCAGAACGCAATTCGAGCCGCCCCCCGCAGACTTCATCTCTTGCAATCAATCCGCGATGGCCGCTGCACTTTGGGCTAGCTACAAGGAATGGGCTGATGCCCAGGAGACTCTCTTCCTCGACTGGGCGGACCCGTCGGGACAGTACAAGCTCTCGCCCATGCAGGACCTGCCCGGCGCCGACTTCGCCACAGCCTTCGCCATTTGTGTTGCCTACGTGGCTTTTGTCGTCATCGGCACGGTGCGTTAGTCAGGCATCAATTCTGATTAAAGTTGGATGTATGCGCCGATCTAACGAACCTTTCGTCTGCCCCCTCCAGCTCGTAATGAAGGCGGGCGTCCCGGCCATCAAGACCAGCCCGCTGCAGTTCCTCTACAACCCGCTGCAGGTCGTGCTGTGCTCGTACATGTGCATGGAGGCCGGCATCCTTGCCTACCGCAACGTACGTTCCCTCCCATACTTGTTGGCTCAACAACCATGCCACCAGATGCGGCAAACTTGCAATTCACAGAGCATTTACTCTTTTCCTTTTTGCAACGCTATCTCCAGGGCTACTCAGCCACGCCATGCAACCCTTTTAACGCTGAGAAGCCGATCATGGGCAACGTGATGTACATGTTCTACCTGTCCAAGATCCTGGACTTCTTTGACACGATCTTCATCATCCTCGGCAAGAAATGGAAGCAACTCTCCTTTCTGCATGTGTACCACCACCTGACCATCTTTGCGGTGAGTGTCGTGACCTCCGCCGCGGCTTCATCTTGTTCCGTGTTATTGTTTGAGAGGGAATTTTTTTTTCTAACGTGCTGTTCTCGTTGCCTGTGCTGACCAACAGATCTACTTTATGAACTTCCGTATCGCTTACGACGGAGATATTTACGCGACGATCATTCTGAACGGGTTTATCCACACCATCATGTACATGTACTACTTCGTGAGCGCGCACACGCGTGACATCTGGTGGAAGAAGTACCTCACGGCCATGCAGTTGATCCAGTTCGTTACGATGAACGTGCAGGGATACCTCATGGTGTCGCGCTCGTGCGAGAACTTCCCGCACAAGGTGCCGGTCATCTACCTCATCTACATCCAGTCGCTCTTTTGGCTGTTCATGAACTTCTTCGTCAAGTCGTACTGCTCGAAGCCGCGCAAGTCCAACAAGAAGAAGACGCAATAGAGAGAGAACATATCTTGCTCGTAGATGAAGTCAGCCGCATCGTCGCACGAATTGTGCTGTTCGGCCGAACCTGACGGCAGTTAGGGTGCTGTTTGTTCGAGTGTTTTTGTCAAGATCAATACAACGCCAACAGCGACTTGGAACTGCTCTTGTGGCCTCTATCCTGTTGAGATGTGTACCGTTTGGAATAGTGGTGAATCCTATGCTAGGCTGAAGGTCGTGACCACTGTTGGACACCTGGACTTCAATACTGGTAGTATTATAGTACTGTAATTGACACCTTGGTTCAACGTGACGCCAATACTACTATGTTACTGCTACGGTACCCAAGGCATGCTACTAACGTCTATTCATCTGAACTACTACCAGTTGTTCTCCTGTACTTTAAATTAGACCAATGATAATACCGTAGTAGTAAAATTGTCCAGCACATCCATATTGCAATATACAATTACTATTATTGCTTGCTGCCCACCAATTTTCAAAATGTGTATTGTGTATTCTCAGGAGTTCAGATCCAGAGTCTTGAGGGGATACCATTTTGCCCAAAATAACCTTTTCTTTTGATACAGGAACGTAACCTAAAATAAACTTGGATATAGCGTCCCTTTGAAAAACCTGTGATCAAGATAATACCTGTTATATTACATGTAAAAACAATCCGGAGTTCTCATTATGGTCATATTCACCGTGAGATAACATAATTATGTCATATATGTATTGTGAAAGTCATGCAGGATGTCCTATTTATTTACAAATCAACCGATTTACAACGCTAATAAGAAGCACAACCTCCGACTTGCTATACATAAACGGGGGCGAACTAATTTTTAGCTGTCAGTTCTCAGATTTGAAGTCTGTTTTATTAGCGGCCTCTCCGACCGATTTATATATAATTAACTGCTTCAGAATGCCCATGCTTGGCTGGGCATTCTGAGCGTCCATAACATATATACACGCATCATGGAATCAAGGAGAGAACACTTGCTTAGGATTGGGGAGTTTGGAAAGACTATAAAACTGTTGTCACTGATGAAGATGCAGAGTTCGAGATTGACGAGGAGCATGATAGCTTTGAGAAGGTCTACTCATTAGCTGATGCGAAGGTGAGCTCGGCTCTGAATAGCTACTCTACGAAGGCGTCTCAGCCCGACATGAAACATTGCATGACGGCAAAACAACAGGTCAAGTAGGCACAGCTAGTAGCTGTTACAGCCGAAAAATGGAACGGGGTGCTGGCTCAAGCCAAAAGTAACTACATGGCACAAAAGACGATCGATGGCTCGTTCGTCGTGCACTTGCTGATGTATGGCGCCAAAGAAGAGTAATAGCATGTATATGCTATGGACGGACTAACAAGCGAAGGACGAGGACGAGGACGAGGACGGAGGACAAGCAGATGGACAGCGGCGGCGGACGATAGCGAGGACAGAGGACACGCTGGACAGACCAAAACGCGACGGACAGGACAACAGCAGCGGGACAAAGCGGGCTGCGGGCAGGCGGGTTGACCCGCCAAAAGATCGTTCCACCTGGCCGCCAGAAGATCGCGCGCTACGAAAAGCCGCATAAGGAGGGAAGACCGAGAACGACAAAGACACAAGATGCAGACGAGAGGGGGAGGCGACATCATAACTGTAATGGACGGCCAGCAGCCACCGCCAACAGTCGCCCTGAGTTGAAGCCATGGCGGTGAGCTTGCATGTTAGGATAGGAAGCCGATCAGTTCATTATTTGCCGCGAGGTGGAGAGGCGAGCAAGAAGGCCCCAGCTAACCCACCGCGAGGTGGCGAGAGCCCACGTAATAAAGCTATTGAGACGACATGAAGAAGCTAGAAGCACGAAGGAGTAGGAATCACGCACGAAGCAAGAGGAGCGCGCAAGGCAAAGCGAGAACGGAGGTCGGCGTGTGAGTTACGGGTATTGCAGCCCCGTTGGTTGAAGTGGAGTATCTGCAGCCTACCCCTCGGGCCACTTGACATTCTAAGAGAGGTATCGAAGCCCCCGGGTAGATTAGCCCCGCCGGCGGAGTGACCGAGCAACCAGAGTGTAGATCGCCAGACCACGTTCACACCTGAGCGGCCGAGCGGAGAGTGGAAGTCGACTGTTGTGTGCATATTTCGTGTTTAGGTTAGGTTGTATAGCAGCAGTTGGCCACCGGGCACCTGTGTTGTAGCTCGACACAGACCTGGCACGGTACGGGGTGTTCAAGCAGAGCCGAGCGCAACTGTTACTGAAGCTTGCCATAACATCCGACGGGCGACTCCAACCTGTATTACCGATGCTGCAGAAGCCGTCGACTCGTATCTGGCCGAGCGCCCAGACATGCAGGTAGGGGATATTGCACGCACTCATTGGGCCGTCAGTCAAGCTCGGTTGCCGCCGGCTACTAGCCGGACGACGTTAGTGTGACCCTACCCCTAAACGTCCTTATTAATGCGTGACAACTCCAAATTATACCCCGATTACGTTCCCGGATTACCTTAGATTAATACGTTGCCCTTGCCCTTCAAGATCCAATTAAAACGACATTTGGAAAGGACAAAGCAGTCGCCGATCACAATAATACATAATTAAATATACCACATACAAAATTGAGGATAATCGTGTTTTAATAATGGATATCCTATTGACACTTAGTAAAATCCAGTGAATTTTGACCGTAGCGACTAGGGAAGACATCAAAACCCAATAACCCAGAAATGTTGCACGAAGATAGTGGGTCAAACGAAGATAGCATTCTGGGTCAAACGAAGATAGTATCCTCGTGGGTTATACGACAGGGAACTTTACCACCATGCAGTAAAAGAAGCTGCCAGGCAGAAACGTTTAGTCGACAAACAAAGCAGCTCACTGTTGGTAAGCCTTATACTGTAAGGTCGCAACAAATGACGCTTTGCTGCTATACAGTGGAGCATGGAGCACTAACGCAACTCACTGTTATGGTCCTTCCTCTGTCGCTCACTGTTGTTGGGGTCAGTCGGGAGGATGCCTCATCATTAATGATTCCTTACGACAAAGCTTCAAGTAGCAGGACCTAATTTGGACTATTCGATAACAAAAATCCAGAGCTTCCCCGTGTAAAACACGGCATTAGTTTAAATTCCAGATAAAGATTAACCTGTACTAAACGTTACCTGAAACATGTGATACATTACTATAATATAGCAACGACATTATCTGATTTGAAACCGATCCAGCATAATGTATGGTGTAAATTTCATATCTGTCAAACGCTAAATCTGATAGCCCACCTGGCAGATTTGATACATACATCCCCGGCAAATCTGCAAAGGTGGGACCAATAAGGACTGTGAGTTGTAAAATTCACACAGGTGTCATCTAGATGCAAATGTACTTCAAAGCTCATGCACATCTATACCATCTGTGCGAGGTATATACCTAATTGCAGTTGCAAATTTGCCGAGGACATCTGTACTATCTAGCGAGACCGAAAATGGTGTAACAGATCGATGGCGGCGGTGGCCGGCGAGGAGATGTGTGACAGCGGAGCTGGCGCACCTGGCAAGGAGGTGTACGGCACTGGAGCAGGCACAGTGAGCAGTGTTGGCAGACAGGGCCTAAAGGTTTTAAACCTGGCCTGGCTTAAAGTAGGTTTTAACATGGGGGTTTCGACTAATAGGCCAGGACAGATAGGCCATGGACAGGGCCTATAATATTTTAGAGCAATGCTGTAACTATCGAGTGTTACAGGTTACGTTTAAGGCCTCTACGGGTACGATTTGGATTTTCAATACGAATCCTGACGCGTGCGAAGCATGGCTCATGCTGGTCGGCCTTGTGTTCCAGAGCGGGACCATTTCACTATAGTCGAAGGCGCCACTCCCACTCCAGGGGGATACAAGCAATTCATGTGCAAGCACTGCTCACAGTGCTGGCACCAAGAAAGACCCCCCATCTCTCATTCAAGGCCGAGCACGCAACTACCGGAACCATCTCAAAGCGTGCTGTTTTTATCATGATTCGCAGTCTCTGGTTGGTGTAACGCCACCATCTGCAATGGTTGGGTGCAAGCGCTCGCGCTGTATCGAAGGCATGGACAGCGAGGTTTCACACCCCAAACGTTTCACCCTGTCACAGGCGCCATCATCTCTAGTGCTTGGACGTAAACGCTCAAGATACTCCACCAACTCCCAGGATGACCAACTACAAAATCCTAAGCGCGTTGCCCGATCCCTAGCTTTACCGAGCATGCAGATGAACGCCGGAAACGCAAGGTCTCTGTCACTATTCAGCAAGACGATGCCTCGGCAGTTTTCACGGGAGGGAAAGTGGAAAATTGAGAGAGCGCTCGTAGAACTCCCTGCTGATAACCACCTAGCAGATCGGTCCATCGAGCAGGCTTCAACGCGGTATATTTTCGATCTGTTGTGCCCTGGTATATCCAGTATTTTGCCCTCACAACGTGTGTTGGGTGGCCGCCTTCTTGATGAGCACGCTGAGCGTTGCTATAAGAAAGCTGCTAAGGCTCTGCGATCGCTGCAGGATATTGGTGGTCGCGTGAACTTAGTATCGGATGGGTGGCAAAATGTGCGCAAGGAGCATTTAACGGGGTGCCTGCTGACACTTTTCGGGCAATCTTTCACGTATGCCCTTCCAAACGGTGGAGACCGACACGACAGCATCGCTACTGCAGAGCAGATTGAAGATGTCCTGCTACGTGCTCAGTCGGAAGGATGGAAAGTTAGAGGAATCATCACTGATGATGCTGGGCAGTGTCGGCGTGCGCAGCAGATTTTCACACTTCGCTGGCCTAATATTGCCTTCTTGTTCTGCCTCACTCACGACTTCAACAACCTCGTGAAGGAGGTTCTCAAAACGTCATTTGCCCAGATTACCCGTGAGGGTGCGGCGGCTGTCAATTCCCTAAACAGCTCATCGAACAAGTGGTTAAAGCGGGCCAGAGATCTTGTGATGAAGACATAAGGATACAAGTTGAGTCTGTGTTTACTTTGTGTGCCCCAATGGAATTCGATGCAAGCATATTTTGCTTCACTACTTCGCGTTCAATCAGCTCTGGAGATGTTGGGACCACAATCTCATCGCAATGGCGATTTTCCGGAAGCGTTGTCTGTATTTCTGAAGGATTACTTCTGGGAAAATCTGAAGCGCGCTGAACGCGTGATTGCACCTCTTTCGCTAGCGTCATATTGGTTGCAACGTGACCAAAACACTGATCAAATCGTTTGGAGCCATTTATCTAGGATACAAGCAAGTTCCTCAACACAGCTCACAGCTTGTCGGGTGCGTGGAAAGGCGGTGGAAGAAGGGCGAGCAGAATCTGATTCTGTTGGGTTATGCACTGCATCCTTTGACCTCCGTCGAAGCTCGGAAGTTACCTACATCATCTGTATCCAGTGTCGGCAACCTGTGCAAGTTCACCGACTATTATCGGCGCTTTATTGATAGCGACTTTGGCTTGCTTCGGCATGATATGTATTAATGGATGATGGGAACCGTTACATTTACTACGGCAAAGAAGTTCGCTGGTTCACCGTCACAGTACTGGGAGTGCATGGCTGTTGAGAACGCTAACAGAAAGCTACCAGATCTTGCGTTGAAGATCCTTTTCATTGCAGTCAACACAGCAACGTGCGAGCGTTTGTTCAGCGCGTTAGGCCTCATTCAAACACCCAAGCGGAATTGCTTAAAGGCGGCGAAAGTTCTAAGTACCGAGGTCGTCGCGAAGCATGTGCGCCAGCGTGCGCAGTAGAACGCACCGGATGACCCACTCACAAAGCGTACTTTGATTCCCGATGAGCGACAGATCGTGTACGCAGACACCGAAGAACTAGACTTGTTTTCAACACCTCCGCAGACAACGCGTCCTGTTAAAGCTCCGATGGATGGATATGAAAATTTGGATGACCCTGGCGACTTAGCAGATGAGAGCAAGACCCTGGAGCTTTGGGAGGGGTTCCTTGAAGAGATATCCCAGGACGGGGAACTTGGAGCTGAATATGTGCGACAAAAACGGATGCTGATGCCAAGAACCGGAGGTGAACGAGCTTGAAAATATTCCTGAGCCGGACAGAACTCTATTTCTCAAAGAGAATCAACAGGACTTCCCCCGTGAGACTACGCTTAGCGGGATTCGAAGCTTGAAGGTAACATTAGCAGAGCTCTTCGGTTGAAATACTTATAGGTAACTTCACTACCAACAGCGATTGTATATTCTATCCGTCCTGCATCATACGTGCTCGGATCAAATACCGTGACCTCATTCATCTCACCACCATAAAATGCACCAGGTCGTCGCTCATCGATGCCTTCCGCAGAGACCGCTCATTGCATATCTCCTCGTCCGTGTGCAGGTGACGTTGATGTAATGCAGTCCGTCCTCCATTCGTCGGCCACACGGTTTGTAGTAGGTCAAGTAGCGCGCTCCATCTGGACTGTTATCAGCCGTCGCCTCCCCCCCCCCCCATACAGCCGAACTGCTCGTTCGTCCCACTCGGGAATTTCTTGACGGTTCGTGCGTGCGCGTCCGCCTCCAACTCCTCGGGCCTTGCAACGTGCTCGCGATGGGTGAAGAGGTGAACGATGAACATTGGGAGACCTCCGGAAGAGCTGGGCGATCTTTCATGAACGCTGCCCGCGATCCGCAATCACAGCGGCGTGCGCCATCGTGCCGCCACGACAAGTCAGGGTGCCCTCGGCCGTGGGTATACTGCCCCAGGGAATATTCTGTCATGCACTAGCAGCACCTTCTTGGGTAAGCAAAAACACTTTTTCATGTCCTCCATGAACTTGACCGTGCCCTTGGTCTGCACGAAGACACAAGCAGGCCTCGTCCAAGCGTTGGTGTTCCTTCTCGTTCTCGATGCTCGGATGTAACCATTATTCCAGACACCGCATCATCATCAGCATCAGGTCTCTTCACTCGCGATGGGGTTCTCGCGCTGACGGCCTCAGCGGGCTCCGCCGCCTGCTCGTCGTTGAACTCGAGCGTTTCCGACACAACGGAGACCTCTGCAGCTTCTGCAGCCCGAAGCGCGGCTCGTGCACTGCAGGCAGCAGCTCTCGCGGCACTGGTAGCAGTGGTGGCGGCGGCGCAGCGC
>JAHWLE010000567.1:0-20465 GCA_024679135.1 Phytophthora foliorum | reverse complement strand
CGAGTAAGCAATCTGTGAAAGGTATTGATATATGTATACCAGTACTGTAGGGATGCGGACAGCTGTCTGTTTTTGACGTTGCTTCTATCCCAGTAAATCCTTTACTCCATTAATACTCCTTTTCGACTAATTACGGGTCAAAGTACGGGATTTCACCGTGCGGTGTCACACGCACTGCGTGGCGGTTGCCCGGTAAGTAGTCAAACGTAGCGTAGTGAACCGTCGAGCGATTGTCCCAGATAGCCACCGAGTTCTTTGTCCAGTGGAAGCGAACCTGGAACTCGTGACCTTCCGCAAAGTGCTTGTATAGAAACCGCAACACTGCATCTGCAGAATGAGATGCAAACCAGTAGCTATACTCAGCATCACAACTCATCGTCCTGTTGCGAGGGCCAGCCAGACACGTACCAGACTCAGCAGCAGATAGGTTCTTAATGCGCTTCGTGAACCCAGCGTTCACAAACAGCGCCTTTCGCTTCGTCACAGGATGGGTGCGAACGACCGGGTGCTCGAATTCGACCACTGGTCGGCGAACGATACGCCCAGCCTCGATTGCATGCTCGGCTTGGCTCTGCAGATAACCAGTGAGCTTCAGTTTTATTTTATCACACACCACAGCCCATCCAGCAACGAGTTGCCGTACCTTGCCACTGTGCACCGCAACCAACCCCTCCACAAACATTTGAAACGCTGGAGTAAGGCGGCTGTATGCTTCGTAGCCGCAGGCCCAGAGTGTGTCACCGCCCACGTCGGGGGTCGTCAGGACCTTGAAGAGCGTATACGATGGCGGCTACAACAGAGCAGAAAAATTAGCTAGATATGACTTTCTTAGCAACAGTACTGGGCAACATTACCTGACGCTCGTAGGACACGTCCGTGTGCCAAGCGCTCACCGGATCATAGTAGTGGTGCTTGAGCACCGTCTCACTTTTCTCCACGGAGTTCTCCACGACCAGTATTTCGGGGTACTGCTTCGTGTGCGCTAAGTTCTGCTGGATGTGGAGAGGACCGTAGTAGCGACCCAGATCCAACTGTTGCTCAGCCGTGATCTCCTGGTCGCGGAAGAACACCACGCCGCGGTGCGCCACCAGCAGCGCTAGTTCGTCCTTCTGCGCGTCCGTCAGCTCGTGCAGCTGCAAACCCAAGATCTCCGTGCCGATCTTCGGCTCCAGGTGTTTCAACTTGGCATTGGCAAGCAGGTTCTTGAACGTCGGGTCGGCCTTGAGCCCGCGGTCCTCGTACGGCAGCACTGGGATTGGATCGTACGTCGTAGGGGGGAAAGTGCTCAACAGCTCGGGGTGCTCGAACTTGGAGTGCTGCACCTCTTGGTTGAGCGCATTCTTCACGGGCACAGCGACTGTCGAGGTTGAGGACTGCTGGGCTTCGATCTCTTGGTTCTGGGGCGCCATGGTGGGGATTTGGTGGGTGGTGGTGACGTTCTACACGCGTTGACAATTGGAAAGTGAGCTGGATAGCGGGATCTTCCGGGGGGGCCCGCCACCAGCCAGGTGAGTCAACGTGCGTGGTCAATGAGTCATTGAAGGTTTGCCGTCCATCTTGCCAGTCGAGCTACAACGACTTTTCGGCCTCTGTAATTGGAGAAGATCCGTAAGCCAATCAGGGTAAAATGCAAACAGTTGCTGGCAAAACATTCCGGCGATCAAGGCATACGCGTCGAGGGAATTGCTTTATTATAATAGGAAGGCATTGTGAAGGCCATGCCACGATTTCCCTGTCCAGGACCCTGTGATTTGACACCTGGACACGATCCAGACTCTCGCTGTTCTGGTTCAACCAGACTGGTTGGTGGGCTCGCGACAGCAAGTCGCGGTTCTTGTCTCGACGGACGCACGTAAAGCCTTGCTGAACGGCATCGCACATTTATCGCTTCTGTACGAACATTGGCTGGTCCTGCGATTTGCGCGGCAGCCAATGAGCGGTGCTGCTCGGACTGACACTTCAACTTGCCCTGGGGGGGGGGGGCCTGACTCAGCAATGGGCTCGGCGAGACTCAGCGCTTGTTTGCTCTGGGTTTGTCCAATCGAGTGCAGAGCGAGCCACTGCCGCTGTTGGGCAGCGCTAACGACTGCGTGACTAAGGAACCTTACAAGCTCGCTGCTAGCGAATATCCCTTGAGACTGTCCGGCATGCGGGGCTCGCACTTTTCAACTCGCTCTGGTTCACGCCGATGGCTAAGCACGCCATCGCATCGCCGGTTCTCACGCCGAAGCTCACACCTGATGTCGCCACCACCAGCTACGTGAGTACGTCGCTGTGGGACGAGCGGCCTGCCAAGTATGCGAAGAATGTGTTCAAGCACGTCTGCGTGTTCCTCATCATCCTCTCGATTTGCGAGGGCGTGGCGGCGTATGCCATCAGCCAGTCGCTGAAAAACTTCTTCCAGAAGTTGGGCTGGTCGAACAAGGGCTCTACGTCCATGAAGCTCACTTACGACTCGGTTAGCCAATTCATGTGCGTCGCCGCGGGATACGCCTCCGACGAACATTTTGGCAAGTTCAAGACGCTGGCTTCGATGGCCTCATTCGAGCTCGTCGGTCTCTTCCTCCTCGTCATCGCGTCGCTTCCGTCCGTGCTCAGCCATCTCCACGTTAGCAAGGTCATCTTCAACATTGGTCTATTCCTCGGTGTCGCCGTATCTCAAGTATGCCTCCAAGCGCTCGTGATCTCCTATGGAGGGGATCAGTTTTCGCCGACTGCGCCACCCTCCGAGAAGGCTCTCTTCTTCAGTGGACAGTACTGGGGGGCCAACTTTGGCGCTTTTATCGGCTACCTTGTTTTCCCATGGGTGTCCATTCACGGGATCGGGGCCATTCCAGCCGACTATGGATACTTCTTTGTGTACGTAGTTGGCTTAGCCGTGGTGCTCGCTTTCTCAGTCGTGCTGTGGACGACTCGCTCGCGATATGTAAACGTCCCTCCGACAAAGCAGTCAGTTGCCGTTGTGATCCGAGTGGTGGCTGGTCATGCAAAGACGAATTTCCGAGCTAAACTGATTGCGCTGAGCACAATGCTGTACATTACTGCCTTCCTATGCAATATCCTCGCGTCCGTTCTGTCGGACCAAGGCAATGTTGGACACGACATCTCCTACGCGTCGGGGGTGATGATTGTTATCGCAACCGTCGTTTGGGTGTGCATCGGCTGCGACTCAGCTTTCATGGAGAGCGCAAAACAAACATTGGGAGGAAATATCGAGCCGAAGGTTGTGGACGATGTGAAGCGAGTCATTCGGATTCTCCCTCTCAATGCCTTCAATGTGTTTTGGTGGGTTTGCCAGAACCAACGCGGCAACAACCAGTCAATCGTACAGCAAACCGATACCCGCCTCGGGAGAGGTACTTTTGCGAGCCAAATTCCGGGTCCTATGGTTCAGCTGTGTAACCCTGCTTCCGCATTATTTTTTATTATTTTCCTGGAGAAGGTGGTCTACCCCACGTACACGAAGTACGTTGGCAAGCGACCAAGTCCGTACGGAAAGATTCTTGCCGGCTATTGCGTCGCTGTTGTGGCGATGTTCTGGACTGGCGCCTACGAAGTGATCCGACGCAGCACTACACCACTCACGTACGTGGATGCAAGTGGCGTGATGCAGCTCTTGTTGGATGACGATGGGGGTGAAGTCATGAACGACATCCCCTGGTGGACGACGATTCCGCACTACCTGTTGGTGTCTCTTGCTGGTGTGCTAATCTGCATCCCGTCGTACGACCTAAACTACACTGAGGTCCCCCAGAGCATGCGCAGCACATCCATCGCGCTCGCATTCTTCGTGAATTCCATGGGCAGCTCTCTCCTATCCATCATCGTGCTGCTCTTTGGCAAGTTCATCCCTGCCAACCTGAATAACGGGCATTTGGAGTATCTGTTCTTCACGCTGGGGGCGGTCATGATCGTCAACATTTTCTTTTACGTGCTGGTAATGAACCGTATGCAGTTTGGAATGAACACCCGCCAGGAGAACAAGGCACCCGAGTCGAGTGCAGCCTGAGTCTAGATGAAATGCACCGCAAACGTCTGACTGAATACAACATCCGGTACTGAAATTAGGATTGTGCTCTTTACAGGTTTCGTGACAACAGCATCCGTCTTGCCCTGGATCAGTTTCGAGTTAACTGGTGGGTTGAATGTAGATAACCCACGAATTCATAATCGTGTAGGACCTCAATGCCAGCAGGACGAATATTATGTAAGCTTAGTACGATGGATTTTGACACTGGTCAACAGCTTGAATTCCTACTAGGAATTTCCTAGCAAAATTTACCCGGGAGCCAGCAACTAACTCACTCCAGCGTGAATCAAGGACGCAGTGCCAACTGATTTGGGGGTGAAGTAGCCCTGATGGTCCTATCCTTGTACTGTATGAAGTCTTGCTCGTGAATCACGAGTCGTGATGATGGCGAAACCCTGATACAGGTAGATGCACCGTGAAATGAACTTCATTTGCAAGTTCGATGCTCGGGCAGTAGAAAGGGTGGCAGCACCGTCCGGCTCACGGGTACCGCCGAAATTTGCCACATCACCCGTGAGTATCCGCGCATTGGCTCGAGCTGCTGCAACGTAGCGGAGACCGTCGGGCATTGTTTGTGTGTCCGGGAGACGTTCGGCATCTTTCCCGCGTAATGCTTTCAACGACCGGCATGGACGGTTCATTTCCTGTCTGTGCCACAGACTCTGTGGTTGGAAGAGCCCAAAGGCAGATACGTGTTGAAGCGGTCAGTACACCATCATCCTCTGAGTGTCGGCGACTCTGACAGGCCACGCGCGTCGACTGGAGGAATGCGCTGCCTCGGCAGCCAATACGGCCTCGCACTCGAGCGAGCTGTTCCGGGTGGCGTGAACGGCCTTGGCCCATTGGCAGTCCTCGATCGCTGTCACGCCGCTGGCCGATCGTGTTGCATCGTGCAGGACTCAACACAGTGTGATCGGGAGTTAAATGCGCGACCTCGCCCTGCACGTTGCTGAGCGGCAGCCTCTGAGACCGCGCACCAAGCAGCACACTACTCACTGGAGCCCAGCGGCGTGGATTCTCCATGACCAGGAACCGAGATTGTGGCCAGGACGGCCGGAACTACCTCGACCACAATTCAATCTCCACGCCTGGACAACCATGGGGAAGAGCAACGCGCCGATATCTCCGGTGCTCACACCTCACACTCTGACGCCCCAAGTCGATGCAGTCTACAGCACCAAGTTATGGGATGCGAGAGCGCCCAAGTACGCGACAAACGTCATGAGAAAGGTCTGCATCTACCTCTTCATCGTGACCTTCTGTGAAGAGCTTGCCGGCTATGGCGTCAACCAATCGCTCAAGAATTTTTTCCAGAAGCTCGGGTGGTCCAACAAAGGTTCTAACTCCATGAAGCTAACCTACGATTCACTGAGCCAGTTCGCCTGTATCGTCGCCGCGTTCGTCGCAGACCAGTACCTGGGCAAGTACAAGACGTTACTCGGAGCTGCGTCGTTCAGCTCGGTGGGCTTTGTCCTGATCGTGATTGCGGCTTTGCCGAGTGTCCTGGAGAACCAAATTGTGAGCAAGGTGCTCTTCTGCGTTGGTGTCTTCCTGGGTATCGCTCTCAATCAAGTCGGCATTCGTGCTCTACTGATACCCTTCGGTGGTGACCAGTTCTCCCCCACGTCGCCACCAGAGCAGCGTGCTTCGTATTTCAGCATCAACTTCTGGGCATCAAACTTGGGTGTCGCCTTGAACTACGCCGTGTTTCCATCGCTGTGTCTCTATGGCGTTGGCGCTATTCCTGCCGATTATGGATATGTCGCCGTTTTCGCTATTGGTTTGGCCCTTATGCTGAGTATAATCGTCAATCTACTCTCAACTCGCTCTCGCTACGTGAACGTGCCGCCCACAAAGAGCGCGCTTGGAAGTGTAATCCATGTGGTTATTCGCAGCGCCAAGCACAACTTTAGTGCAAAAATGATAGTAGTCGGTGGACTCTTATACTTGGTCGCTTTTTTCCTGAATATCGTGGCGGCATTCATGTCCGACTACGGCGAAGTTGGCCACCGCATCTCGTATGTCTGCGGTGTACTAATTGTGGTGGCTACTATCTTGTGGGTTTACTTTGCACAAGACCCGAGCATTGTTGACAATGCTACGGACACCGACGGCACCGAGTTTAACCGGGAGATGATTCGCGGCGTGAAGCAAGTAATCTACATCCTGCCGTTCAACGCCTTCAACATGTTTTGGTGGGTCTGCCAGAACCAACGTGGTAACAATCAGACCATTATTCAGCAGACCGACGTACGACTAGGCAGCGAGCCCGACTCGACTCAAATTCCGGCACCGACAGTTCAATTTTTCAACCCTGGACCTGGATTGCTGCTCGTCCCCTTCTTCCACAAGCTGGTCTACCCACTCTACGAGAAGTTCGTTGGCAAGCCGCCGAGCCGCTATGGAATGGTTGCGGCAGGTTATGTGGTGGCGATAGTAGCGATGGTGTGGACGGGCGTGTTTGAGATCATTCGCCGCAACTCGCCGCTGCTAACGTACGTGGACGGCAATGGAGAAACGCAGTACATTTACAACAACAACGGCGGGAACCCAATGAGTGATATTCGGTGGTACACAGCCATTCCGCAGTATGTGTTAGTTGCTGCGGCAACGGTACTCATCCAGATTCCAACGTACAACATCGGGTACACTGAGGTTCCGATGGCCCTTCGCGGTGTGTCTGTTGCTCTTGGGCTCTTCATGAACTCGATGGGAAGTACGCTGCTTTCGGTCATCGTGTTACTGTTCGGTAAGGACATTCCTGCAAACCTGAACGACGGACATATGGAGTACATGTACTTCACCATTGCCGGTGTAATGGCTGTGAACGCCATCTTTTACGTCCTGGTCATGAACAAGATGCAGTTTGCCATGATCCCGAAGTTGGGTGATGTGCCTGCGGACAAGGAGCTCGACGAGAAGTTTTCAGTTGATCGTCGCAGTATCAATTACTAAGAAAAGACCAGGTAATTTAGTTTCTTGCTTCCTTCCATACTGGTTTGTATTTGATCGACTCGGCCCTTGATAATCGCATACTTCAAGTATGGGCCTGTATACTATTACTTTAATTCCATCTCCATTCTGCGTGGTTTTGCCAATAAAGCTTGTTGATGTTTCTTTTGCGAGTCTCGTTCATGCCGTCGAAAGGGAGCCCACACTCTGGCGGTCTCAAACTCATTAGACAGAGGAAGGCGTTAACCAAAGCACTAAGTATCAAGCACCAATCCTCACTGAAAAACGATGAGTAAATAACAGGGCTCGGAAAAATAACTATAATATACTAACTATAGTATTATATTGACGGAATTACGTATTATTGGAAAAGCAAGGCTCCCGTAAAATATGAAATTGACCCCGTAATAAGTATACTGACTTTTTACTACAGAAACTGGGGTCCTCAAAGCCCAGATCGAGTGACGGGTTCCTGTGTACACTACCATCTCTTCCCACAGTCATGCCAACTCACTCATTTCCATATATAACAAGTAGCTCGCGCAGATTTTCCTTTCGTAATGATTTAGAAGGACCGGTCTCATTGGGAACTTCCCAAATCAAGTTTAGCGTAGAGCGGATAGTTATCGTAGCTCACTTTCGTTTTTACTCCGTTCGAAGCAAGCGAACGCTTTTCAAGCCTTTCCAAACCTCACGACCTGCCAATGTCAAACCCGGTCCGCGTCGGAGCTCTCGCGTTTCTCGGACCAGGCCACGTAAGCCAACTGACCGACTTTCAGTACGTCGAAGTCGTAGGCGTCACGGACAGCACGGCAGCAGTCAAAGTCAAAGTCACTGGTCCCGACGACAACGACCAAGTCATCACGTTTGAAGTGCCCAAGGAAATTATCAGGCTTCGGATGGTCTCAGACGCTGAGAGCAGACTTTGGCCAGGATCATGCATAGCCCACACGGTCGCCTTCGTGCAAACCTCACGAGCTGGTGTCGATGCGTGGTCGTATGGGGTCGTTTCGGGTTACACAACATCCGAAACCACCGACATCCTGCATATCGTGATCCCCGAAGGTCCGACTCGCCTGTCTTTGACCGATGTGCACTCGGTGATCAAGGTGGATTCACTCAACTACGCATTGCAACCTGGCCAGGGCGCCAACGCGGTTGTATTAAGCCCAATGGAGCTACTTCAGCAACAAAACTCCATCCTGGAAGCCTGTCGTAGGCGGAGGACAGGGGTCCCCCCTGTGGTGATGTCAAACCTATCTGTCCCTTACTCCCCGAACGGCATAGTCCCTCTCGTGAAACCAGATACGCTTCAGCTCGTACACGTCCGTCGCCAGCACATCGTTGACTTCGCAACTGCCAGCCATGCCAACCGACCCAACGACCTCTATACAGACAATGCCCCTGCCACAGAAGGTTCGTCGTTTCGCGATACTACTACAAGACCTCCGTCAACCGCGCCAACGCCCCGAAGGCGCCGCGGCATTACCCAGACGGTAGTCCAGCCAGCGAATTATGATAGCTTTGACGACGACCATAACGCGAGCTCCTCCGAGAACGATGATGTTCGTGAAGTGCAGCACATGAACGCACCATTATCCAAGAGACGGCGCGTCAACGGCGACGATAGCTGCTCCGATAGCAGCGACGAGTCATCGTCTCATAGGTACGCACGAGCGCAGAAGGGTATTGCTTTCCACCCCTCTCCTACCGATCGCCGCATACACGCCGCAATTGTCAACCGCAGTCACACAGGTACGATTCCTCAAACCTTACTTCAAACTATTCAGCAGTCACCACACGTGGAGTTCATGGCAAGTCCCGCAGTGTTACGAGGTTTGTATTCTTTCGGATTTGGGCTTGGACTTTCAGTAATGCATTGCAAGCGAGCGCTATGGACCGACGAGGCCGCCATAGGCGAGAAGAGCATCAACCTCTGGGATTTTTCGTCAAAGAACGGCTACCAAGCTCACCCAAAGGTTTCCAGTTATACCGACCTGATCAGCGCTCTATCGACCCTTCACAAGTTCGGCTAATACTTCTACAACAGCCAAACAGCGGAATTCATCTCGGCGGCGAAAGATTTCGTTATTAGCTATGCCGATCATTCCCGTCCTGATCCTACGATGGCGCGTCTATTAGCTTTCTGGATCAACGGGAAATTTAGCCTTTTCCGCAGCAAAGTTCTCTCAGAAGGAATCCGCGAGGCGGCCACGGTATCAGCCCAGTTCTGCCGAAGCGACGACAAACTCGCAGCTCTCCGAGATTCAAGTCAAACCTGGAAGCCAGCGTCCTCAACGCGCTTTCGCGCACCCGACAACGACAGGAATTCTCGCGCGCCTCGCGCATCAACCACTGGTCGCATTCCGCCAGAAGATTATTCCCAGCTCCCGCTTGGTGAAGACGGACGCAGGCTGTGTCTGAAATACCTCTCGAAGTCGGGTTGCCAGTTCTCGAAATGCTCAAACGCCCACTTCCGACCGAACTCACTAGCAGACGGAGCAAGAAAGATAATATCGGAGCGTTGAGGAGGTCTCGGGCCACAGTTTGCCGACTTATGACTCCCCGTGCAGTCAGCACGACCGATGAGAACACCTCCTCTACCAAGCCACGAGAGGGAGGAAGAATTCCGCTACAAAAGCTTCATATCAACCTTGCATCACATTCGTGTCGCGAACCAAACCTCCATCCTTGAAGTTCATAAACAAAACAAATCCGGACTACAGCCGCCACCACCACCTCGTCCAAACCTGGTAGACGACATCGACTACGATCAAGTTAATTTCTGGTCCAACTTAGCCCAACTAGGTAAATGGAAACTACCGGACATCGTGCGGCTGCTTCGCGGACAAACACCATTCGACTCAAGGCCCAACAAAGATCTATACAAAATTTCGTCGCCAGCAGATCCTGCGCTGGTACCAATCGTCGATAAATGGTACAATATAGTCCGGCACGGTGTTCGACCGCAATGGACCACCGGGTTGCCTCCAAGGCAGTCCATACATCCTCGCAATCACTCGAGTATTCACCGCGTGTCGAAGCAGATACGTCGTCATGTGCGCGTTGGACAACTTGAAGGTCGGTATCTCATTGTTGACAAACGGCTTATTGCTTAATGGACAGAAGGTTTCGTCAGCCCACTCGGAGCCGTCGCCAAGACGGGGTCGACAACCAGCGATATCCGCCCAATTAACGACTACTCAATTCCACTCGGTGCGTCGATCAACGACTACACGGTTCGGGAGGACTTCCCTTCGATCTCGTACAACCCTCCTCGGGATATCGCTAAGCGAATCCACCATCTCACGTCTTCTCACATCGGAGAATGTGTTTTGATGATGATCGGGGATGTTTCGACCGCTTTCCGCCACATCCCGATGCATGCTGACTCGGTTCACATGTTCACCTTCGTCTTCGAAGATCTTATCGTTATAGATCTTTCGTGCGGGTTCGGCTGGTGCGGGTCCCCAGCCTTCTATTCACTCGCGGGCTCTATCGTCAATGCCCTGTACGAGCACGGCAGTCAATTGAACCGCCAGTTTACTGGCAACGTGTGGTGCGACGACCACACGTGTATCGAGGTGGACACCGGGTCGAAATGTTTCGATGCCAACCTGTCACTACGACGCGCGATGGCTACCGTTTTAGGTCCCACAGCGATCAACGTGGAGAAGTTCACGGTTTGGTCCACTAAATGCAAGGTATTAGGGCTTCTGTGGGATACGAGAACCGCTACAGTATCCGTCCCTGCTGAAAAGCTTGCCAAGGCATCGAAACAAATCCAATATATACTGTCCGACGGAATGGCGTGACGAACCGCTCTCCTCAAGGTGATCGGGAGCCTCCGCCACGTCGCCTCCTGCTTCCCACCCGCTCGCGCTTTCCTACAATGCCTGCAAGAAACAGCGTCGGAGTGTCCTAAGTACGGCCAGCGCTCGCTATCATCATCGACAATTGACGACCTTCGATGGTTTGATGCCGTTCTTCAAAACCCGGCACGGTTCAACGCTATTCCCGTCATTCATTTCGCGGAAGTGTCGGAACCGGAATTTCATGTGTTCATGGACGCAAGTGGAGACGGACTATGCACGCTTGAGCCTACCTTGAAAGCATACATTCGTCAGCAATTCTCGGAGCATGACCGGCGTAATGATTCCATCAATGTCCGAGAGCTTCGCAGTGCAGTCCTCGCGGCTCTGCATTGGGGTCCATACTGGGCAACAACAAGTAAAACAACGCGCACGCACGTGCAGTTCCATATCGACAACACGAGTGCAGTTGCCTGGGCAAACCGACGCGCGAGCCGAAATCCAATCGCCAAAATGTACAACCGACTACTCTCTCTTGCCGAATTTCAGTACAACCTCGTCTTCACCGCATCGCACATCACCGGAAAACTTAACGTCATGGCGCAGCCGGATCTCGCGTGTGGACGACTGACCACCCCCGTTCTGACGTATGGACTAACATGTCGTCTTCGTGGACACAGACACAACTAGAAGTACCTTTCGATAATCTATCCACCGTCTGGGATCGATGCTCCGTCGACACGCTCTGGCAGGCTCTACCACTACCACGTACAAACGGCAATGGGATCAGTGGGCCGATTCGCCAAACGAATGCGATGGTCAAGATGGTTAACACCCTCGACAGCCTCAAAACGACTGGGGTACTTAGCCACATACTGCTGGGCTGGAGGATGGAACACTCACAAGAGCGGAAATCATTACTCTACGATCAAGTTAAAACTCGCCAGCATTCGCTGGTATCATCGCTGATACAAGAACCTGTCGCTCCCAACAAGCCCAAGACTCGAATTGTTACTCCAGGGTATCAAGCGCCTATCTTCTCCTCGACGAAAGAAACAACCGCTGACTCCGCCATTTCTGCGTATGCTACACCGCTCCCTCGATATATCTAAACCAAGACAGCGCCTGCTATGGGGGAGCATCGTCATCGGCTACTTCTTCCTTCTTCGGAGGTCCGAATTTCTTAAAATTGGCAAAATACGCAAGTTCTACTGCCTGAAGACCAACAACGCGTTTTTCTCCGACGACAACGGCAGACGAGTGACGAGAAACCTAGCCACGTCCGTGACAATCGGCCTCGAAGGAGCCAAAAACAACCAATTTGATCGTGGCGCCTGGCGCACAATGAACTCCTCCGGTGACAAACTGATCTGTCCACTGAAAGGCCTCCATCATATTCTCCGAGCGCGGAAAATGCTAAAGGTCGAAGCAAATCGGCATTTGTGCGCCTCACTCACAGCCCACGAAGTCGTGGCAGCCATCAAGAACACGGCTCGAAGGATCGGTGTCCCAGCTGCCAGCTATTCGTCACACTCGATTCGGGGCGCGACAGCACTAGCAGCGGGAGGTGCAGACAAACTCTCTATAAAATTCCTCGGTCGATGGCTATCCAATTGCTACGTAGAATACCCGAGGTTGGCGGCAACGGAGTCAAAGGGACTATCTCGACAAATGGTGCAGCGAGCCCAGTCATCGCGCGCAGCAAGCAAATAATCTCAGCTTTGGGGCCGCTCACCACGCCCTCCGACTCGACCGCAGCAAGAATATATCTCATATCCCCCAACGTGACTTGTGTGGTGGAAACAGCGCGGACGCCCGCTCAAATCCCTTTCGTCACGGAAGCGCTCGGCGTGTCTTTGGCGTAGACGCAGTCGCTGTCTGTTGAGTGGAGACCATTAACTAGTGTCAATGAACATATCAGTTGCAGTGGTGGTGACGCCAATCCAAGTACAAAACATCCAACGCAAACCCATCGACCTGACCATCGAGCTAACTCGGCCACAACTGCTGCTCACTTCGCAACTTGCACTCCTCCGCCATGGCCCCCATCACCAACGACTCCACCACCGCTACCGGATCCACCGCAGCGGTGGTAGCCACGCCTATCAAAAACGCGCTCAACGAAGACGTCGAGCATGCACCCTTCACCCACCCGGAGCTGCTCGGAGAGTTCCCCACCAAGACGTACGACCCGATCCCCGTGCTGCCGTACAACGACCGCGCGCTCAAGGCTGACCCGACGTTCAAGAACCTGCTCGCGGACGCGACGGTGACGCACCTGGAGCCGAAGATCGACACGGAGATCTCGGGTCTGCAGCTGCACGAGCTGACGGACGCGCAGAAGGACGAGCTGGCGCTGTTGGTGGCGCAGCGCGGCGTGGTGTTCTTCCGCGACCAGGAGATCTCGATCGAGCAGCAGTTGGATCTGGGTCGCTACTACGGTCCTCTGCACGTGCACCAGACGGTGGCCCACGCCTTGCTGCTGTGAACAGCAATCAGACCCTCCACAAACTTCTGGAATTGTGGGTGAGTCGCTCATATGCCTCGTACGCAGACGCCCATAGCGTGTCTCCACCCGTGGGTGGGGAGGTCAAGACCTTGAAACTCGTGTAGGAAGGCGGCTACGAAAATAAAATCGACATCACAAATGTTGTTAGCATCGCGTCAAAATACCAATCTGACACACATCTTGCACTCACCTGGCGCTCGTAAGACACGTCACTGTGCCACACATTCACGTGGTCGTACAGCTGCGATTTGATACGCTTCTCGCTAACTTCGAGTGAGTTCTCCACCACGTGCACCTGCGGGGTGCCCTTCGCTATGAGGTGTACTATGACTCAGAAAATAAAATATAAAATTGTATTGGTTTCTCAAAGAAAAACATAATACGATACACTGCAATAATAAATATTGCAATTATTATATCAGTTTTTAGGCTTTGAATGACGTTTCGGTTCGGCGATCTGGTCGCAGTCTGCGATGTAGCAGCACGTCTTCCGCTCCTTATGCTTCCGGAAATAGGAGTATCCTTCCTGAATACTTCCACCAGGACCTGTAGCGTTATCGATGTAGCTGATAGGCGCTCGGTCGCGGCGCTAGCATGATATACTGGGCGCTTCGCATTGGCTCAGTTGCAGTACGATATTTTTGATCAATTGACCATGCTACCTTCTGTAGTACAGTACTACTAGTACATGTAGTAGTAGTAGTACTAATAGTATTTTGCGAGAACAACAATTCCATGCAGGAAAGAAATGCGCAAAACAATGTTGCCACATTCCATTAACACTTATTCGTAGACGCGATCACCACATCATACCTTGCTTGGTTGCTATAATGCCTATGAGGAGGGCATCACTTATCGGTTCGCACTCCGATGCAACTCAAGGGTGTTTGGCGCCCTCGGAGTGCTCAAAGTACGGGACCTCGCCGTGGGGCGTCACGCGCACAGCATGGCGATTGCCCGGCAGGTAGTCAAACGTTGCGTAGTGAGCAGTCACGCGGTTGTCCCAGATCGCCACCGCATCCTTGGTCCAGTGATAACGCACCTGGAACTCGTGGCCTTCAGCAATGTGGCTCGTGAGGAAGCGCAACACCGCATCTGTACGAGAAAAAAAAATATGTTAAACATTTGATCCAGCACGAGTGTTGTTAATCACCTACCCGACTCAGCGGCCGACAGGTTCTTGATGCAAGTCGTGAATTCGCTGTTCACGTACAGCGCCTTGCGGCCAGTCGCCGGGTGGGAACGAACAACCGGGTGCTCGAACTCCACGATGGGGCGGCGAAGAGTCTGCCCCTGTGCAATTGTGGCCTCAGCTTGAAGCTGCACCCATCCAAAAAATGTTGAGATTCGTAATGAAATATCACCACGAGCTCAGTCCATACCTTGCTGCTGTGGATAGCTGTGAGACCCTCAACAAACTTCTTAAATTGCGGAGTGAGACGCTCGTACGCTTCATATGTAGAAACCCAGAGAGTATCTCCACCCGTAGGTGGCGTAGTCAAGACCTTAAAACTCGTGTAGGAAGGCGGCTACGCACGACAACAACAACAACAACAAATAGTCCGTCAATAAACGTACTCGTTACACTCAGCAAAAGAATCTGCAGTTTACCTGACGTTCGTAGGACACGTCACTGTGCCAGACCCATTGGTTGAAGTGCCTGTAAAGCTGGGTCTCTAAGCGCTTTTCGCTGCTCTCCACCGTATTCTCCACCACATGCACCTGCGGGGCGCCCTTCGCGTGGGCCACCGTCTGGTGCATGTGCAGGGGACCGTAGTAGCGACCCAGATCCAACTGCTGCTCGATCGAGATCTCCTGGTCGCGGAAGAACACCACGCCGCGCTGCGCCACCAACAGCGCCAGCTCGTCCTTCTGCGCGTCCGTCAGCTCGTGCAGCTGCAGACCCGAGATCTCCGTGCCGATCTTCGGCTCCAGGTGCGTCACCGTCGCGTCCGCGAGCAGGTTCTTGAACGTCGGGTCGGCCTTGAGCGCGCGGTCGTTGTACGGCAGCACGGGGATCGGGTCGTACGTCTTGGTGGGGAACTCTCCGAGCAGCTCCGGGTGGGTGAAGGGTGCATGCTCGACGTCTTCGTTGAGCGCGTTCTTGATAGGCGTGGCTGCCACCGCTGCGGTGGATCCGGTAGCGGTAGTGGAGTCGTTGGTGGTGGGGGCCATGGCGGAGGAGTGCAAGTTGAAAAGTGTGCTGGTGAACTTAATTACAGGCTGTAACTTACAGCATAGTACCTCGGCGTTGGCAAAGGGGCTCAACTGAGACCATGGCAAGCGCACATAATACCCAAATGCTGGTGGTGTCGGTCACTGAAGTTGTTGCTACACTGCGTTACTCCAAGCTGGGATTGGTTCGTCCAGGTGAGATGAGTACCCACTACCTGCCGCTTGTTGGGGCGACGCAGTGAAGCCCGTCAGATATTCGGAGAGAATTTTGGAGGTCCAAATGGGGTGTGCCGGTGACGAGTTCAGTCTTGTGGAGCCTATCTTAGATAGCGCCTCACACAGTTGCGTTACAATGGGGCAACCTTCCTCGCTGCGCCCAAACAACTGGTGTGTTCGAGCTACTCGCAAGCGCTTTGCTTGTCAACTGGAGGAGCCAATGTACGATCTTGGTCCGTGGTAAGTGTCAAGGCGGCAAGGTCCATTTGCAGCTGGCGTCGTTAGCTGATCTCTTGCGAGTTGCATTCGAGCGACTCATGTCTAGTGGGCCACCAGTGGTGGTGCTCATAGCAGCAGCGGCGCCTGACTGCAATTCACAGTCAAATTGTCGCACCTGAGCAACAATGAGGAAGCCCCAGTCGCCTCTAACGCCGCAGTCGCTGACGCCTGTGGTCGCTGCAGGCTACAGCACCAAGCTGTGGGATGCAAGAGCGCCCAAGTACTCGGCGAATGTCATGAGAAAGGTCTGCATCTACCTCCTTGCTCTGACCTTCTGTGAAGAGCTCTCCGGCTACGGCGTCAACCAGTCGCTCAAGAATTTTTTCCAGAAGCTCGGGTGGTCCAACAAAGGTTCCAACTCCATGAAGCTAACCTACGATTCACTGAGCCAGTTCGCCTGTATCGTCGCCGCGTTCGTCGCAGACCAGTACCTGGGCAAGTACAAGACGTTACTCGGAGCTGCGTCGTTCAGCTCGGTGGGCTTTGTCCTGATCGTGATTGCGGCTTTGCCGAGTGTCCTGGAGAACCAAGTCGTGAGCAAGGTTATCTTCTGCGTTGGGCTCTTCTTAGGAATTGCACTCAACCAAGTCGGCATGAGCTCCTTGCTGGTATCGTTTGGAGGTGACCAATACTCTCCTGAATCTCCACCAGAGCAACGCGACTATTTTTTCAGCATGAATCTGTGGTCTTCAAACCTAGGCGTTGCCATCAACTACGCCGTGTTCCCGTCATTGTGTCTCTACGGTATTGGGGCAGTCCCCGCCGACTACGGATACGTGACTGTCTACACAATTGGTCTAGTATTGGTACTAACCATCATTGCCACGCTGATTCCTACCCGCTCTCGCTACGTGAACGTGCCGCCCTCGAAAAGCGCCCTTGGGAGCGTGATCCAATTCGTTATAGAACGAGCCAGGCACAACTTTCGCGCAAAAATGGTCGTGCTCGGGACTATCATGTACATACTGGCATTTTTGCTCAACATCGTTGCTGCGTTCTTGTCCGATGACGGAGACGTTGGCCGTAAGATTTCGTACATCTGCGGTGTGCTCATCGTGGGGGCTACGGTCCTCTGGGTCTATTACGCACAAGATCCCTCGTTTATCGACGGTGGTACCGATACATGTATTGATGGCGTTGAGTTTGACCGGGAGTTGGTTGAAGGTGTGAAGCAACTCATCCTTATCTTGCCCTTCAACGCGTTCAACACCTTCTGGTGGGTCTGCCAGAACCAGCGTGGTAACAACCAAACCATCATCCAGCAGACCGACGTACGACTAGGCAGCGAGCCCGATTCGACTCAAATTCCGGCACCGACAGTACAGTTCTTCAACCCCGGGCCTGGGTTGCTGCTCGTCCCCTTCTTCGACAAGCTCGTGTACCCGCTTTACGAGAGGTATGCTGGCAAACCTCCCAGCGTATACGGCAAAGTGGCAGCTGGTTACGTTGTGGCTATCATCGCTATGGTGTGGACGGGTGTGTTTGAAATTATTCGTCGCGACTCACCCGTCCTGAGCTACATCGACTCGAACGGAGACATCCAAATTATTTTGAACAAAAATGGAGGAGAGCCGATGAACGACATTCGCTGGTATGCTGCCATTCCGCAATATGTACTCGTCTCTGCGGCTACGGTGCTGATTCAGATCCCTACGTACAATGTCGGATACGACAAGGTTCCGATGGGCCTTCGCAGTGTGACGATTGCTCTTGGTCTCTTCATTAACTCGATGGGAAGCACCTTGCTGTCTGTCATCGTGCTATTGTTTGGCAAGTATATTCCTGCGAACCTGAACGATGGGCATTTTGAGTACATGTACTTCACAATTGCCGGCGTGATGGTTATCAACACTATCGCCTACATCCTGGTGATGAAGAAAATGCAGTTTGGGATGATTCCGCGGTTTGATGAAGGCAAGGCGGCCGCCGACCAGGAGATAAACGAGAAGCTGTCGATTGAGCATGGTCACAGCATTAACTGAGGTGCAGTCGACCAAGAAATTTACTTTTTTGTTTCACTTCCTATACTCCAACCTTGCGCACTGCAGTTTACTACGAAAGACTGTGTTTATTCGTTGGCAGCTTGGTGGTGCACGAATCCTACTAACTTACATGGTACAGTACATGCAGTTCAAACAGCGTACAGCTTCGTCATAACAGTATCTCACGTTGATTTGCAGTAGATCCAACCCCATGAGGAAGATGCACTTTCACCAGACAAATTTCCGAACGATTTCGATACGCGGCAACAGAAACCTACCTGAGTCTTGCATGGCCGCAGTACACGGCAAGTCTTTGGTTAAACAGAAATACAACATGCGCATAGAGAATGAAGCAGACACTGTTAACCTTCCTGTAACGTTAGGCTGACTTGACATACAACTACATATCTGCAACATCACGGCTTTACCGCGTGCTCAAAGTACGGGATCTCGCCATGCGGCGTCACACGCACCGCGTGGCGGTTGCCGGGAAGGTAGTCGTAGGTGGCGTAGTGAACTGTGGCTCGGTTGTCCCAAATGGCCACGGCGTCCTTGGTCCAGTGGTAGCGCACTTGGTATTCTTGTCCTTGTGCAATGTGCTGGAGCAGAAAGCGCAAGACTGCGTCTGAACGAGCAAAACACAGAGCTATGAGCAAGACCGACATTTCGATATCATGAATACGACACGCTAAACGTACCGGACTCGGCGGCAGACAAGTTGTTGATGCGAGTCGTGAACTGGCTGTTCACGTACAATGCCTTGCGGCCAGTCACCGGGTGTGTGCGAACAACCGGGTGCTCGAACTCCACGACGGGACGGCGAAGAGTCTGGCCTTTGGCGATTGCACTCTCAGCTTGGTTCTGCATGGCAAGGAGTGAGACTCCATCCAATGACAGGTGCATACGAGTCATAGTACACCTCGTACCTTGCTGCTGTGAATAGCAGTCAGACCCTCCACAAACTTCTGGAATTGTGGGGTGAGTCGCTCATACGCCTCGTACGCAGACGCCCATAGCGTGTCTCCACCCGTGGGTGGGGAGGTCAAGACCTTGAAACTCGTGTAGGAAGGCGGCTACGAAAATAAAATCGACATCACAAATGTTGTTAGCATCGCGTCAAAATACCAATCTGACACACATCTTGCACTCACCTGGCGCTCGTAAGACACGTCACTGTGCCACACATTCACGTGGTCGTACAGCTGCGATTTGATACGCTTCTCGCTAACTTCGAGTGAGTTCTCCACCACATGCACCTGCGGGGCGCCCTTCGCGTGGGCCACCGTCTGGTGCACGTGCAGGGGACCGTAGTAGCGACCCAGATCCAACTGCTGCTCGATCGAGATCTCCTGGTCGCGGAAGAACACCACGCCGCGCTGCGCCACCAACAGCGCCAGCTCGTCCTTCTGCGCGTCCGTCAGCTCGTGCAGCTGCAGACCCGAGATCTCCGTGCCGATCTTCGGCTCCAGGTGCGTCACCGTCGCGTCCGCGAGCAGGTTCTTGAACGTCGGGTCGGCCTTGAGCGCGCGGTCGTTGTACGGCAGCACGGGGATCGGGTCGTACGTCTTGGTGGGGAACTCTCCGAGCAGCTCCGGGTGGGTGAAGGGTGCATGCTCGACGTCTTCGTTGAGCGCGTTCTTGATAGGCGTGGCTGCCACCGCTGCGGTGGATCCGGTAGCGGTAGTGGAGTCGTTGGTGGTGGGGGCCATGGCGGAGGAGTGCAAGTTGCAAAGTGAGCATCGAGAAATCAAAACGCACGCTTTCAAAGGGGGCTCTCACAGCTGGAAGGAAGCCAGTGCAAAGTGCTCCAAACACTCAACGCCCGCCACACCGTCAAGATGGACACGATCCAGGGCATCAACCACGCACGCCAATGGCAGGACTGAGCCACATGCCCGCGCGGCGCGAGCCGCATTGGGCTGCACGTTGCCCAGTCATGCGGCGAGCTGAGACTTTGTCAAAACGGCGATGTGGACCATTGTTGACATGGGTCCATCCCCCCGAACAGAAGTGAGACGTGAGATGTTGGGTGGTCGATCACGCGAGTGTCCATCCCGGTTGCCATTACGTGTATTTCAAGTCATATGCAGGTTTGATACAATTCGGTGCTGTTTCTGGCTTGTAAATGCTGAGGCAGCCTCTCCGACCAACACATTTTCTGTCTCCTAATGGCACCTTCATAGTGCTCATTTGTAAGCCATCTTCCCAGAGGATACAAACGAATATCTTGATGTCCAGACACCTGTAAATACTGTAAGACCTGTTTAGAATTCTTCCGTCTGCGTAACCACAACGAACCCGCGCGCGCGGGGGGTGGGTCTGTGGAGCAAGGTTTGGAGCTCAGCGAGTCGAGTATTGCACTCGCCGGTTCAGCGGAGCAAAATCATGTTACAGGGATGACATCCGTTTTCCTTATCCAAGATGAGAGTGACGATTACCACAATCTTATTAATAATTTCCTTGGTTTTGTAAGTGGTCCATTTTTTTTTTACCAAAAATGTAAGGAGGGG
>JAHWLE010000566.1:0-20470 GCA_024679135.1 Phytophthora foliorum | reverse complement strand
AATGAGCTCACGCCCAGCCATCCCGCGCCGCCGCCGCCGCAGTCCCGCGGCCTCGCGGCGCCCTACTCCTTCTCCACCAACGCTTTGAACGCCAACGTGGTGAACCTCGCCGCCATGGACCGCGCCAAAAGGTTCGATCCCTAAACGCCTGTTACCTACACTTTTTGGTTGCCTTTGAAGTTGAAGCCGCCCGCCGTCTCGCTCCGCTGCAGTCTGTTATCGGACCCCCTTCCCCTCGGCAAAGTTGCTTTTGTGCGCTGGGGTTGCGGGCTCGCTGTTCCCCTCACCCCAGTTGCTTCCCGTTCCGCATTGGTTGGCATACGACCAGCGGAGGGTGAGGGGAATGAAGACCATCCGGGACGCAGCGGAGCGTCCGCCTGTAGCCACTTCTTTGCTCGAAGGACCAATGCGGTGGGAAAATGGTTGGTGACTAATCGTTTCACTGTCTTATTTCGTGCCTCTGCAGCTTCCAAGGAGTTCCTCGAGGCCTGGGCTCAGCACCCAAGTACCAGTCGCAACAGCACCAGCTGCAGCAGGTGAACGACTACCACACTGGGGCCTACGCCAACTACTCGCACCTCAAGAATTCGGCGGACAGCAGAGCCAAGTTTGATTATGCGCCACCGAGTCAGCAGTACTCGCCGCATCCGACACAGCAGCAGTCGTACGCAGCGGTATACGGCTACCCATCGTACGCGCAGACTTATGGCGGCTCGGGAGACTATCAGCAGCAACAACAGCAGCAACCGACGCAGCAGCAGCAGTACCATGGAGGCTACACGCAGGTTGGCGAGACGAATCCCTTGGGCATGCTCGTGAGCTCGGCGACGAACCCACAGGCGCCCCAGGATGCCATGCCGCACGAAGCGGTAAATATTGGGCTCAAGGACGCAGGAGACCGCAAGTTCAGGCAGCCGTACGGCGTGGTGGCCACCGATTCGTTCCTAAATTCCAGTGGCGGCTACGTGCACGGCATCGAGCGTTCTGGCAACGTTGTGCAGATCAAGGCGACCCCGAACAGCTCCCACCAGCAGTCAATGCACCAGCGCTCGAACATGTACAGTGGCAGCACGGCGTATTACTCCCAGCAGCAGCAGCAGCAGCGTACTCAGGAACCATCGCAACAACACAATCCGCTGGATCTGGTGCCTCCTAGTGCTGCAATGGGAGCTACCTTCGATGCCAACGGTAATGGAGGTGCTTCTTCCGCTGTGGGACGTGGCATGCACAACGGCGTTGGCGGAATGTTTCCTGCTGGATTGCGCATGCCACAGTTCAGTCCCAATAGCTCGGGGTCCTCCTTGACGACGCGGTTGAAGGACGGAAGTGTGGATATCTCGACCGGTGCTTCTTCTAACGGTAGTCACTTGCCGTATATGCAGCAGCAGCCAGCGAAGTCGCTCGAGGGTACGCACCCGACCTCGATGTATTCAGATGTTGCGAGCTCAACAACGTCCATGTCGATGGTGAGTCTATCCTCGGATGGTCCAACAACGGCATCTGTCAATGCAAATGCCTTGTACCCGCCATCCTTGGCACCGCCTACGTCTCAGCTCAATGCCAACGGTGAAAACGCGTGCATTTTGTGCAGTGGTGCTCACAGCGACAGAATTGCTAACCATTGCGGCCATCGGTTCCATGCCCAATGCTTGCACTCATGGGGTGCGACAACGTGCCCAGTTTGCGTACAGGTACGAATATTTCTTGTGCTGCCACCTTCTCCATGGAACTTGTATTCACGATATTTGTGCTTTAATCTCTGCGCTCTAGGCGTCAAATAGCATCACGAGCCTCCCACAAACGGCCACTACCGTTAGCTATAACCTCGGAGCGGAAAGCGCCTCGGTTTCTGGGATACCACAAGGCTCGACAGGGCAGGGAGAATTTCCTCTGAGTAGTGGTGGGGCTATCAACAGCACCGCCACTAACACCGGCAGTAATGTGATGTCCATTTCGCCGATTTCTGTGGGATCCTCGCAGGTTACGGCAATCAACAACTTGCACGTGAACAACACTGTGGCAGGTAGCCGTCCACCTCCGATTGACACACGCACTGTTGATACCCGCGTGGGACCAACGACGATGAGTGGAGGCAAGCGTAGTTCGACATCCACTCGGTCAGGTTCCAGCAGTGGCGGGCGCGTGCGCAAAAACAAGAAGCTGAAGGACTGCTCCGTGCCAGGGTGCGATCGGACGGTTCGGTCCCGAGGTCTCTGCAAGGGGCACGGCGGTGGTCGTCGCTGTGGATTTGCGGGTTGCGGACTAAGTGACCAAGGCGGAGGTTTCTGCATCAGTCATGGTGGTGGTAAGCGTTGTCAGCACGAGGGATGCGACAACTCGGCCCAGTCGCGTGGGCTGTGTAAGTTGCATGGAGGTGGTAGCCGCTGCACGGTTCCCAATTGCACCAAAAGCTCTCAGGGTCGCGGACTTTGTCGTGCGCACGGTGGCGGTCGTCGCTGCATGGTCGAGGGTTGCAATAAGACGGATCGTCGTGCAGGCTACTGCGTGACGCATGGTGCCGACAAGAAGTGCATCGTACCGGAGTGCTCCAAAACTGGCCGTATCGACAATATGTGCACAAAGCACTACTTCGAGCGCCACCCAGCGCAACCGCCTGGAACTGTGACTACGACCCCACCTCCTGTCATTACTGTCAATGCAAACACTACTGCAGCAAGAGCTCGAGCGGAGAGAAAGAAAGCCGCGGAGCACGCTGCTGCTGTGGATGCCGCCACCAACTATGCAAGCATGTCTTCAACGATGCTTGCTGGTTCTGTCCCAGCTTCCAACGCACCATTTATTGGTGACGGACGGCTAGGCGGGGCGATAACCAAGACCGAGCCGTTTTAGGCATCTGTCTCGAGTGCTTGCGGTGCTGCAGCCAGTGGTTTATGCGCTGCTCATGAGATTTTAAAATTGGTTTCATGAGCGTGCAACCTGAAGGTGGCAGTGAGGCGAGCGTGGGGACGGATGGATCGCTGGCGGACCGAGGAATGTATTTGTAACGAGACAAAATACGCGAAGTGGAATTACATGTTAAAGACGCGAGCTGACTGGAGACTCGAGCGATAAGAGAATCGGCTGCTCGGCGACCGAGATGAAATGGACGACCGGCAGGAATTGAAAAAAAGTGAAGACGAGGCGGCGATCACGATGAATTTGAAGTGATCGAAACTGAAGATTGAAGACGCACAACGCGGACAAAACAAAAATGGACAAAGTCCTCGGCCAGATGAATGAAGAAAGGCCACAACAAAATTGCAAATTGCACACCTCGCCACCAAGTGAAAATGAAAATGAAATTACAAAACTTTTGAAGCACCAGGAGAGCGAAATGCGAAATGCAGTAAACAAAAACAAGAAAATTGAAAAGACCCAGGGTAGCTCAGCGCTAGCTATAATAGTTAGCGTTCAAGTGCTCTTCGGCTTCGACGAGCAAAGGTGAAAGGAGAGAAGACCATGGCCCATCGGAGTTCGAAGAAACTGGACCCATTGCATATAGGAAAACTCAAGTGTAGTAAAGTGACCGCTTCCTCCTCAGGAATTAAAATTGGGGAGGACGTTGAGGAAATAACGAAGCTCACAGATGAATGTTCAGATCACTGGTCTTGAGTCAATCGACAGTCTGCCTATGCAATGACTAGGCTGACTGAGTCTGCACTGCTGACAGCTCTCGTTTCAGCTCTTGTTGCTTCTTGAGTGAGGCCGCACGCTTCTCGACCACGGAGCGAATCATGCTTTTCAAATCTTTTGCACGCTCCTCTTTGGCGAGCGCTCGAGCTACACGACGCTGCTCCTTATCCGCTTCAACAACACCGATCCGTTCTAGCAAAACGCGCTTGTTTTCAGCGAGTTGGTCATCGGACACCAACATTTCATCGTCGGGTTCAACTTGTTCCAGATATGATTCACCATCTCCTTGTGTTGCATTTTCCTTGGCTGCGACCTTTGTCTTGACTTCTTGGACCCACTCGAAGCGGCTTTTAACTTTTGTTATTTGCTCTTCTGTCATGTTGTCTTGCTTCATTCTCGCCTCTGCTTCGTCCAATTTGCCCAGATATAGCAAGCGTGATACTGCTCCATTCGTATTGCGGTCAACAGCTTTTTCTGCCCACGACGCCCGAATTGCGTCGTACTGGAGCTCTTTTGTGTTGTCTTCCCGCAGTTTGACCTCTTCCGTGCTCCAGCAGCTGAGTCGCCATTTGATACCACTTTGGGCCCGAGCTGTACGAGGAGGTAGTAAATCATTGTTTCCCGGTGGTAGAGTTTCAGAAGGTACGTTTTCGTCCACAGACATTCTTGTGTTTTCCTTGGGAGGAGAGCGGTTGAAGTTACTGTGGAACGGGCGTAGCGATTGGAAAACGTCCGACACAACGCAGGTACTTCTATCAATGCTGCCTTGGATGATGTATCCGCGTTTATCATCTGCCTGTGCCTGAGCAGTATCAGTTGTGGTGACCAAGGGAAGTTGAAGCAAGCGAACTTCCCCCTTGGAACTAATCTCTCCGATCCGTGGATGCTCTTCCGCGCCAAAATCAAAGACCTCTAGCTTCGCAGCGAGATCATTCGCAACGGCTCCGTCACTCAGGAGCTGGAGTTGAAAACTGGTCCAAATGGAATGTTTTGGCGCTACCACCACGTCTCGGAAGCACAGCAGGGGCTTGTTAGGCTCGTATGTTCCTTCAAATTGGGTCATTTTCATCTGATGCGTCGTCGACTTGGCGAAATCCCAATCACTAGCCAATGTGAGTTTCCATTTGCCTTCACGGACTTGGAAGCTACCTGGTGCGCAGTCGACTATCAAGGTGTAAGCTGCAGGGGTGAATACCCCACCGTTGGCCGAAGTTGAAGTTGAAGCACCTGGGAGCATGACCTTGGAGCAAAGCGTGCTTACCTTCTTGACCTCACTCGTAACATCATTCACAATATATATATGTGTAGAACTCGCAAGCAACTCCTCTGAGAGATGAAGATCAATTCTCAGTTCAGGTGATGAGAGAGAGTTGTCTCTGTCTTCCACTGTGGGTGGATTGAGCTCGAAGCTCTGCTTGAACAGGATATTCCAAGTTCCGGGCAACATGACCGAATACGTTCCATCGCATTCGATGACATGAAGGTTCCCCAGAGTGCGCCAGTACGAAGGAGCATCCTGGAATGCTACCTTGTGATCAGACTCAACTTGCATGCTGTAGCCGTATCGCAATGTCTTTTGCGGATAAACTCGATACACAATGTTGCCTTTATCCACTGGCGGAATGCTGATGTATCCCGAGAATATCGAGTTTAGAGTCACAACCGACGGCAAAAAGGATCTCGAGGACTTCCTCTTTTCCAGTTCCTCAACCAATACCACGCTGCCGTTGGGATCAACACCGAGATGGGTGGCCATCAGTTCTGATGACTTTCCCAAATTATCGATATTTCGATCAGGTGTCTCTGGTGGCTGGACTGGTGTTAGTGTGGCAACAAGATTAATAAGTGCTTGAGTTCTGCGAGGAGTATCACTGGAGCTGTCTCCAGAAGGTTGCTCCGATACTGGATCAGGCATTACCACCACGACAAATTGCACACGAGGTGTTTCAAATGGCACGAGTGCTGTACGCGAGTCTTCGACAACTTCGAGGGGTGGCTCAGGATTTGGAACCCAAGCGCGAACAAAGGTATCATAATATTGTAGTACTGGGTGAACCAGTAGGAACACCAGTTCGTTAACACCGGCCACTTCTTCAGAAATTGTCGCTGGGGTGCCTTGCCGAACTACCTTGAACGTAGTGTTTCCAATGTCACCTACAACACCAGTCACCAAGACAGCTTCACCGAAAATCATGTCGGCGACTCTATTGCTTCCTGCATTGCAAATAATCACCCGAGGCTATGGAAAGGTTAGTGTGTGGCGGTTGTAAGACGTTCAACGCATCATACTGACAAACCTTAGGCGAGCTTGCAGTAGCTGGTATGTCTGTAATTTCAGCAACGGCAGGAGGATTTTCAGCTGTTCCATCGGCGACTGTCTCATTTTCGAGTGGTGTCTCGTTGCTTTCTTCAGTTTGCTCAGGCTCTTGTGCGCTTGGAACATACTAGCAATTCGTACAAAACTCAGTGCCTACAAACAAAAGCCACCTACCACAAACCGCATATGGTGCTTACCTGGTGCAGTTGATGAAAAACATTTTCACTGAAGCTCTCACAGCTCTGCGGCTCCCATCGAGATACCTTCCAACTGGTAAGCGCCAGCACGGTCTGAACCACATTTTGGCACATGCTGTCGGTGCCGATTCCCAGCGCTATTTCGCCTTCAACTGAGTTCGGATGAAGCCAATACATCACTTTATAGAGCGCCTTCACCAGCAAAGTTGGCCAAATCTCACTTTTCATGGAGCTTGACAGATACACGAGATTTCCACCGACGTCCAGCGGCAGTTTGTCATCAACGTCAATTCGGCGCCACCGCCCGAAGACGAAGAGTTTTACACTGTATTTACCACCGGGATTATACACCGGATGTCCTGTGCTGTCTTGGGGATAGATGGCTTGCCACAAAAAGGGAGTCGGGTGGGGAACTTCGCCGGTCATCTCTGCGCTCATGCTGTAAAGTTGTTCCACAACTCGGAAATACGATGCCATGTTAGCATGGATAATCTCTCCGTGAGGAATTTCTGGCTTGTACACTGAATTCTGGGCGACCTCAATTCTTGGAGGAGGCACGACACCCCACGGGGATGTAGCGTTGCTCACATCCATACCCGACGTTAGCGCTTCGTCCTCATCTTCCCCATCGTCCACTAAATCGTCTGCATCAAAATCCACTTCTGCGAGGAGATCTCGAGGGCGCTCATTGACGATGTACGCGATAGCGTCTTCGAAACCCATGTACACTCGCTCGCGATTTTGCTGTTCGCGCTCGATGCGCTCCTCTTCTTTTACCCACGCCTGCAGTGCATCCATTTGCTCGGCGCTCCATCGTCGCTGGAAATCCCGAGGAATACGCCACGCCTGATCATAGTGATCAGCTGCAGCTGTTGCTGCGGATGGCGGCGCAGAGGCACTAGACGTGGCAGAACCCACCTTCTCACTCCTCGAGAATCCATACTCTTTCTCTCGTGACTTTGGGAGGAAAACCTGCCAAACACACCCCAACACACGAATAATGAGAGCTGAAGTGGCAAAGCAAGAAAATCATCAGTCTGCGTCCAGCATACATGTGCATGTTTGGGCGGGGGCAGCTTTTTCGGCTCTGGCTCCCCTTTCCTGGCAGCAGGAGCTCCTTTCTTGCCACCGGCAGCTTTCGGCTCGGGAGTCGGCGGAGTCGCAGGAACCACCGGCGCCTCTACAACGACAGGCAGGAACTGACTTGGGCGCTTCCACGTGATCGCACCTTTTACCTGGCAAAGCAACAAATTGCGTCACTCCAACCTTTTCCCCAATAGATGCTCGGAGCTCGAACCTCATGTGGGACGACCAAGTTGTGAGGCGCCAGTGGATCTTCGTACGGCTCTTCCGCAGTGCCCCAGTGCTCGGTTGCTACCAATAAACACAAACACCAATCCGTTTAAACAGCTAAATTCCAAACGAAACGACTCAAACGTACGCAGAGCTGCGGGGTCCGTCCACTCTGGGAAAACCTCGGGCGGAAGGGCATTGGGCGTCCAGAGCGGTGGGATCGAGTCCGTCGGCGGCAAAGTCGGCGCTGGCAATGGCTGGCGATACGTTCGCGCAGTCAGCGGAGGGTTCAGCGCCGAGCCCTGCGGCGTCAACTTGGGCGGCAGCTTCTTGGGCGGCATGGCGGATCCTAAAAGGTCACCACCATGTTGAAGTGCAGTTGCAGTCACTAAAGTGAATTAGAACTAGTGACATGTGTCTGTGCGGTTTGCAGTCACTAAAGTGAATGCGAACTAGTGACAGAATGTCGCGAATGATCAAACTCAGAAAAGAGAAGACCGAATTATTCGCTGCAGTCGCGTTCCTGTAGCGCCGCTTGACGATGGAAAGCAGCCAGCTCATGTACGCGTCGCATTTGTAGTAGATGTGGAGCTGCTGGTGTGGAAATTCGACTGCGGTAGACGAAGTATTGGCGCTAATACGTTGACTGCAGGCCGTTCGAGCACAAGACGGTGGCGGGCGGGAAGGACATTCAGGTGGCCTGTGCCACGTGGTGCGTGCATGAAATATAACAATAGGATGCTAGCGTGATTTTTGCATTGACGTCCTGACGAGAATTCTGCCATCAGCACCTTCCTGAATGCGCCCGACGTCTCCTCCTGCGGAATGTGCGGGTGGGTGCTGCCTATATAGTTTAAGTGCCAGTTTAGTCACCTATTTACTAATGATTTCGTGTGGTTTTGAACTCTGCAGGACGGAAATGAAGCCCCCAACCCACGACGTGCAGGCCGACGGGAGTTGGAAATGCGGCGGCTGTGGGACGATGAACCGACGAGCAGGGAAGGAGTGCTCGCAGTGCCACCTTCCTTTTTATTCGCTCGTGACTACGGCGGCGCCGGCTCAGATTTTTTGCTCGCGATGCGGCTTTCTGAACGACGGAGGGAACCTCACGTGCGTGCAATGCGACTACACTATCCGGTCAACTCTGGACAAGATCAGCTCCGATCTGCGGGACAGCACGAACTTTCTTGCGCGAGATATGGGCGTCAACATCCACGTCAAGTGTCCAGGGTGCTTCGTGGTGTGCTACGTACCCCCAGCCACTGCGTGTCTGCGTTGTGGCGCTTGTCACACATATTTTGCGTCGCCATCGGTTGGGGAAGTGACGAATTTTCACATGACACGCCTTGCGTCGTCCATCTCGAGCTCGTTCATGGGATTCTTTGGAGGGAAGCGTGGCGGGCAGGAGGAGAGTGAGGCCTCACGCCGTCAAGAGGAAGCTCGAGAAGCGCCTGTTGGCCGCCTGATCGCCGCGGGCCAAGGTGTCGTGAACTCTCCTCGTCATTCCTCGACCATCAGCGAAGCTAGTGAGCTCTCGACGAGCCTTCAACAGCTGGACGACAGCGAAGTGTCTGGCGACGAAACGGAGGAAAAACCTGACGCTGTCCAGGCCCAGGAGCGGGCAACGAAGCCGAAAGCTCAGGAGAATCGTTTGGTAGCTGAAGAACCGATGGAAGCGGAAAATCGGACAGATGAATTTTTCAACGGCCCAGATCGGGCTGTATCGCAGAAGGAGATTCCTGTGCAGACCCGAAAGCAGGATCCTTTTACCTCGGACGACCTGTCGTCCAGCTCAGGGGGTTTGAGAAAAGACCAGCCGATGCTGGCACGGTCAATCCCACTTCGTACAGCACTTCCGCCACCTCGACAGGAACTAGTGGAAGTGGAGGGGGACATCGTGGAATTGTAGTGGGCAGCGGGCCAAGTTATTCTATTGACATGGTGCTTGCAGAGTTGGGTTCGCATGAGAGATCTAGGAAGAATTTTGACTGAGTTCGACCAAGTCGGCACGCATCACTTGCAGGAACGAAAATATATGCTTTGATTAGGACACTAGCTCACCTGGAAGGCTTCTTGTTTCTCGTGTCGGACGTGAGTGTCGTGATGCGCACACCGTCTCTTTCCAACCTAATACCAAAAGAAGTATTGCACTAGCGGGCGAAGCAGCGGCGTAGCCTACAAGGTAAAGCTTAAGCTTGGTTGTTTTTGCTACATGTTGCGCTACGCAGCGCTTGCCGGCCTGGCGGCAATACTGATAATAATAATATTGTTAGGAAGGTCGATGCGTGTGCAATGGCCGAGTCACCATCGCCTGTCATCGTAATGGTTGTTGTAGCGCTCCTCAGGCATCGAGTCCCATCGAGTGCGGCGGCGCGGCTGTGGCGGCGGTGCCTGGTAGTGGTCCCTCGGCGAATAACGATTGTCTCGAGGTGAGTGCTCTCTTTCCACAGCAGCGTACGGGTTCGGTGGAATCCCACCTCGAGGTGGCGAGTAGCGAGAAGCTTCTTGCCATTGTACGTTCTGCGACTCCATGCTGTGCGCGTGGTGCAACTTTGGCCGCTTGCTGGTGGACGGCGAGTCCTCGCCGTATCGGTCGTTCTGCCCGTATCGGTGGTGGTCATTGTATCGATCGTCGATGAAGCCACGCTCCGTGACTGCCGAGGCGCTGCTGTGGCGGCGAAGCGTGGGCGACGATCGTTGCGGTTGATCGTACTCGTAAGCAGACCTACGATAGCCCAGGTGACTGTTTCCACTGTCACTTCGACCACGACTTGACGTAGTCGGGGTGATTGGCCGATAGGAATCCTCCGCCGGCTGGTAACTCGAGTACAACGGATCCGAGGCAGAAGCTGCCAAAGACGCCTGCCGAGCACGGAATTCGGCACGTTGTTCTTCCAACTGCTTCATCTCCTGCGCCTCGGCATCGCAGGCCACATCGTAGAGTCTCTTCAGCGCTCGCTCCTGTTGGGCAGCCTCCTCTTCCGTTGCTGTATCGGAAGAGAACGTGAACAAGTCCGTGTTCTCCAGAGCGCTCAGCTCCTGAATCAGCGACTCACGCTTCGCCGCTTGGTCAGTCAGATTCTTCCGATACTGCTCGACGTGTCCGCAACTGTTTTCAATGTCCAAGTCATACACCTGCTGGTCCATCTTGCTCCATGCGATGCCGCCCATACAGGGGAACGTCCTGCCGTCCGTGCTGCCCACCTCCACCACGTCGTCATCGTCGTCGTCCTGCTCAGTGCACGCGTGGTGGAAGACACTGATGCTCGACTTCAACTGGAACATCCTGTCACTCAGCATGTCGGCACTGATCGTGGCGTTCACCAGATCCTGGAGGTGCGTGGCCAGCTGCGCAGTTACAGCGGACTCCACGACCTCTGGCATGTCTTCCAGCACGCGTTCTACCGTTGCATCGCTCGTCATCTCCCGCAGCAGCTTGGCTTTGTCCTCCTCCGCCTTCCCGTCAGCCACCGGGACCTCGTCACTGCACGAAAAGCAAGCATTAGAACCCCCTGCTCTTCTCACTAGTACCCGTCACCCTACTGCCGTACATTGCAGGCTTGCCCGCGCACACATTCTCGAGCATGGCGAGCAGCGAGGGCGTCACGACCGCTCGCTCCTTCCAGATGCCCACGATCTTGATGGCGCAGCGCTTGACCTTCTCCTCCCCGGCGCGCATGACGAGCTGCACAATGTCCACGAGTTTCTCCTCAAAGGCCGCGGCGATGTGGCGCCCGAACTTGCGCACGCCCACCTGCATGGCGTCATTGGCCACGTAGAGGTACACGATCTGGTGCTCGGCGTCTCCCTCGCGCAGGAGGTCGCGCCACACGCCCACCATCTCCGGCAGGTGCTGGCGGTGGCTGAGCATCCACTGGGACACCTTCTGGATGCTCTGCGTCGTCACCTTGGCCTGCCGCAGCAGCCGCTCCAGCTTCTCACGTGAGTACATGGCCGTCCGCGAAAGGTTTGACTCGACCGGAGCGGCTCCACCTATCCGACGTCATACAACCGTCCTATAGCATATATGAGATGTACCCTGTCCTATGGCATACAAGTTGAAGTGGATTCAAATCGCTATTAATAGGAATGATGGTGGGCGGTTGCGCCTCTTCCTGCGCCGCCGCCCGTTGAGCGCTAGTTGAGGTTTCCACCTCTAGCGAGCGAGTGCAAGACGAGCATGTTCATGAGCGGGTCGTCGTTCGATGACGACGCTCCTTCCCGCGGCGGGCCAAGGACACGCAAGGGCGGGGGCCGCGACGACGACGTGTCCGATGCTGTGGAGGTGCTGACTTTAGACGACCATCGCACGGGGAGTGGGGTGTCTGCACACCCAAACTCACTTAAGGACGACGATTTGGAGGGAGAAGTCGGAGGGGCCGAGTACCTTTCGGGCGCGCGCTCCAGCGTGATCCAACAGCAGCGCGAGCTGCAGAAGAAGAAGCTGCAGGAACGCATGGGAGGAGGTGAGGCTGTAGGTGGCTAACAAGTTGCTCTGACGGGTCACCTGACGCTATCTGTGTGTGTTTGTGCTGCAGGCGTTGTAAGGACTTCTCTACCGAAGCAGTATTCAGCACCGCGGTCGATGGATGTGGACGAAAGACCCTCGTACGCTTGCGCGTAGCAGTTGGTATCCATCTTGCAGATGCTGACCTTTGTTGGTTCCACTAGGCGCTTTGGGCGAGATGACGACGAGCTGGATGAAGACCTGTCCGGTGGGCGACCTTCGGTGCGCCGAGCTGGATCCCGCCAAAGTGTCAACAGCCGTGGAAACACTGGTGCCCAAGCGTACTCTCGTCGCAGTCGTGATGACGACGACGATGACGACGACGATGCTCGACGGCCGAGTCGCCCCGCAGGTTCTCGTGATTGGGACCGGGACCGCGATCGGGATTATGACCGAGACCGCGACTACGATCGCGAACGTGACCGTGGAGGAAGCAGCCGTGACCGCGACCGTGATCGTGGAGGCCGCGGAGATCGTGGAGGCCGCGGAGATCGTGGTTACTCGCGCGACCAAGACCGTGATCGAGAGCGTGGCCGTGGCCGGGACCGCGATCGAGACGACAGCGATGACTCGGATCGTGATCGCTCACGGACGCCCAAAGGTGCGCGCAGTGGATCCCGCCGTGGTAAGGACTATGATGACCCGCTACCCAAGGGTTCCAAACGCGGATCAACCAACAGGTACGCAGCACGTCCAAATCCTTCGAGTTGCAGTCAAGTCTGAGGAGTTTTCTCTTTTATTTTGACAGTCGTGGTCGTGACGACGACGACGACGACCGCCGTGGTGGATCGGGCGGTCGAGGAGGTTTCTCTCGCAATGTAAGAAAGCAGCTTGATCTATATCAACGGATGAACGAGTAGTGATCCTGTGTCTTCATTTTTGATTTACCAGGGAAGCGCGCGGGGGCGCTCACACTCTCGGTCACGTTCGCGGTCGCGATCTCGCTCTCGTTCTCGATCGCAGTCCAGATCGGCGTCGGATGCTTCTTCGGATGATGATCGCAACCGCAACGCAGCCACTTCGTACGATCCATCGTCGAATGGACGAGACGGCGACAAAGGGCGCGCTGCTGCCGCCAATGCACGGAAGCCGAAACTCGATATCGCGGACATGCGTGCCTTCATCATGCGCCCTATTCCGAAGGCATACGATGTGGTAGAATGCTACATCGAGCGCAACAAGTCCGGCGCGAACAAAATGTTCCCAGAGTACTGTCTGTACATGAAGGAAGGCGACCGCTTCTTGCTCACAGCCAAGAAGCGTCCGAAGAACCGCACAAGCAATTATTTGGTCTCATTACAGCGTGGAGATTTACTGCGTCGTGGTAGCGACAACTACGTGGGCAAGCTGCGAGCCAACTTCCTGGGAACCGAGTTCACAATCTACGACAACGGGTCAAGCCCAAAAGATGCCGACCAGCAGACCATCACAAGCAACCCTGCAGGTATTCGGCAGGAGTTGGGCATTTCCATGTACGCAGCCAACGTTCTGGGTCACCGCGGTCCTCGTAAAATGAAGGTTTGCGTGCCCCGAGTTCGTGAGGATGGCACGCGCGTGGTGTGGAGGCCACTCACCAAGGACGACGAGATGGTAAACAAGTGCAAAGAGCAAGACCACACGAACCTTACGTACCTCATCAACAAGCCGCCGCGCTGGAACGACCAAGTTTGCGCCTATGTACTCAACTTTAACGGCCGCGTGACCATGGCCTCCGTCAAGAACTTCCAGCTCGTGACACCCGAGGACCAAGAGACCGTCGTACTTCAGTTTGGCCGCGTTGGCAAGGACCTCTTCACAATGGACTTCCGATGGCCACTTTGCCCCCTCCAGGCCTTCGCCATCACACTCAGCAGTTTCGACTCGAAACTCGCTTGCGAGTAAGGTCAGGCAGGAGCCATGTACGGCTGCCATCTCCAGCATGAGCACGATGGTTGAAAAGTTAGCGGGGCTTGACAGCTTGAAATACCTGCATATACTGCATTGAAAAATAAAAAAAGTCAACCACTTCTTGTTGCTGCATCGCATATCCGTTTCACTACTAGGGATCGTGCACTTATATGCAGCATTCATGTGTTGTGAATTTGCGCGTCACAACTGCTTTGACACGTAGACACATCAGCATGACTCTTGATCGACGCATCTACTGCACCACCAAGACAGCAAAACCGATGAAAGGCAATAGCAGTACCGCGCCCGGTGAATTCGCGAGCGTACAAGAGAGACGCGTTATGAAGAAGGTGGCTCGACCGGAGCACGCTTACACAGGATGCGTGCCGTACACCCCAGCAGACGATGAGTCCGACGTTCTTCCGACGAAGAAAAACCCGCCGATTCTCGGGTATCGAGGTCATCTTCGTCACGATGAAGACCGTATTGGCACGACATTCACGCAGGGTTTGTCAATTGCGTCACGAGCTGCAGAGCCGGTCTTATCACTCTCCAGCGCAAAATCTCGCCCCTCGAACAACCAGCCAAGACAAGTTCGCTTTGCCGAAGAAAATCGAGAGTCCAAACTATCGGAGGCAGCCAAGCCAGTCGGTATGTCTCCACGATCGGGGTATGGTCAATTTGACAATGCCAGCGGGTACGGAAACTTTGCTGCACCACCTGCAACAGAAGGCAATAAGGGTATGTCACCACGATCCGGATACGACGTTTTTGAAAATGCAAGTGGCTATGGTGCATTTGCCGCACCGCCAACTCGTGGAGGTTTCTCGCCTCGCTCAGGCTACGGAGAGTTTGAAAACGCTAGTGGATATGGTGCCTTTGCAGCACCGCCACTTCGTGGGGGTATGTCACCTCGATCAGGATATGGTGCTTTCGATAATGCTAGTGGTTATGGTGCGTTTGCCGCTCCGCCGAGAGATGTTGTGATGTCAGCCCGATCGGGCTACGGTGAGTTCGATAATGCCAGTGGGTATGGTGCTTTTGCCGCACCACCGACCCAGAAAGCTGAGGCGATGTCGCCTCGGTCAGGCTACGGAGCTTTTGAAAACGCAAGTGGGTATGGAGAATTTGCGGCACCTCCCGGAATGTCACCGCGTTCAGGATATGGCGAATTTGATAATGCCAGCGGATATGGTGCATTTGCAGCCCCTCCAGCAGACGGGAAAATGTCACCACGATCAGCGTATGACAAGTCCGACAATGCGAGCGGGTATTGTAATTTCGCTTCGCCTCCTGTACAAATGGAAGATGTTACCCGCAACTCAGGTCCCAATCATACCCGAGGATACACAGCAGCTCAAGGCAAATCGACACTTGGCCAAATAGCACGAGGTAAACCTGTTGACTACAGAAGTAGGAATTGCGTTCAGCCTCAAGAGCAGCATCGCAACGCTAACCAACGGATCACTCCTTTCGACCCAGTTCTTCACGCAAAATATCAGCAGGCCATTAATCGTGTCGGTGGAGAGCAGGCAGCACTATACCTATGGGTTACAGCTGCACAGACGGTATGGCAACGACACACGATGCGAACAGAGCTTCTGCAGGCCGTAAAGCGCAGTTTTGAGAAGCACGAACGTACAAGTACGTCAATATCGTTCATTGCGAATTGATGTGAGTCCACTGATAAAGTAACAACGCCTGTTATGTTCGCTGGATCAGACCACGGTTTCATGACAAAAGCGCAGCTGAAGGAAGCCCTGCGAGACCTTGGATGTGTCTTCACTGATGACCAGGTTTGAAAGTTCACAAAACATTTGTCTTTGGCCAAGAGTAACCCCTGCTTCTTTTTTTTTTGCTGTAGATCACTGCATTGTTTGGAATGTATGACAAGCAGTGTGTTGGTAAGCACACCGTCCAGCCTCTATTCCCATTATCGACAACAATCTTACGAGATAATTTTTTTTTATCCAGGCACTTTAGCAATGTCGGATCTCCTTGTTGGTTTGACTGACAAGCTATAATGTACTTGAAGGATAGTAACACGAAGCAGCGCAAAACGAATTACACACATTTTTTACAGCCCGTCCTGTATAACTCCTCGAACCAGAAATTTATCTCAGCCTTCTCAAATGCATACGCGTCCACGTAAGCGTCGCTGCTTCCTTCAATGTCGTCAAAGTCGACCGCTTCATCAATCCCAGACCGAAATAACAAAATTATACATACAATCAAAAACACCTGCAGAAGACTGGACACGGTCTATCCAATTCCAAAGGCCAAACTCCAATGCACCGAGTCCTCAAGTAACTTGTTACGGCATCGTGAATATGGATTATCACCCTCCAGTGACACAAAGCTGCTCCCTGACGAGCCGTTCGAGGGTGAACCGGTGTTAGCCATGGCGATATCGCGTCCAGTAGTATCAGAGCCTTCTTCTTCTGCAAGGTTGCACCACGCAATCAATTGCGAGTTGTACGCGCATTTGTCTTCGGACCAGTGACTGATATCATTCATGTTGTCGTAGCTCTCGTTGAGCGTTTAGCAGAACTCACAGATCGATTCCCAACTGCCTTGCGCTGAAGCATACGATGCGCACAAGTCTGAGACCTCATTACCTGTTTCGCTTCCCATAATGCCCGTGTTAGCAGTACCCACGTTCAAACCGGAGGTCAGGTTCCCCATATTAAAGTCCAAATTTTCAAGCAGTGTAACGTGATCGCAGAGGTATGTCACTTGTGCTGCAGAGTACAGTTCATCAAAGTTCGCGGCCACAATGGCCTCCTTGGTAGACTGAGTATCGCCTCCTTTCCAGTGTGTCGCGCGATTATTTATGCGGAGCGCCGCCACCGCGAGGAAGATCGTTCCGGCCAGCACCGCAACCAAGCAAACTTCAACACACACGACCAGTTTTTTATAGCGGAGATAGACAGCAATTGGCATAAGAGCCGTCACCACCACCACCACCCCACCCACCACAGCCATACCAGTCAAAAGTGAATCGGCGTCCTGATCATAGGCGCCGCGCACTACACGTGTCCATTTGGAGGCTGCCAGAGCGTGACGATAGTACAAAGTCGTCACTCCGACGGCCTAAAGGACGAGATGCAGTCCCAGCAACACGAGAAAGTCGCGCGCACACCACTGACGGAACAGTGCTCTGCTCAACGATACCATTTTGAATGTGAACCCGACCAACGTTGAAGCGATACCGTCACGATGACGAAAAATTGTGATCGCACGCCATTCCACAGCCGGTGCTGAGTGCAACTGCAGTCACGGAAATCCAAGCAGACTTTTGACGTGAGCGCTTTTACGGAATGCTTCATTGTAGCAAAATGCTAGTGATGAGATACTATCTTACAATAGTTGGTCGTTCTTGCTGTCGTTGAGACCTCTACGCCTTGGAGTACTGGTATCTTGGGTGCTCCATCGATGGTGTAACCGGGTCGTCTTCCAAGTCGGCGTGGTTGTAGCCGAGCTGCTCCCGTCGATGCAGGCAGCATGCAAAAATGATCACCAGGAATGCACTGACACACACGAGCACGCTGCCGATGCCCAGATACAGCGAATAGTCTTTCACGAGATCCAGGAACTCGGCGCGGCACTGTGTATAGGGTGCGATTCCAACGGTGACGCTCGATATATTGCCGCTGGCAAGGAAGGAGCCGCAATACTCCAGAGTATCGGTCGTTCTAGGGCACTGGCTGTTGGCCCAGTCAAAAATCTTCGTGTAGTTCTCAAACTCGCGCGCAGTGTCGCATCCGTCACAGAGGCTCTCTAGCTGGCTGTAGTCGCTCAGGTAGTCGTCGCACAACGTGCTCACACCACCCGTCATGTTCTCAAACAGAGCCACGACCGTCGTGTTGAGTTCCGGGGCGAACATGGTCAGCGCCTCTGCGACAGACGCCTCGTTGCAAATGTACTCGCCCTGAGCGTAGCAGTAGACCTGGTCGAAGTCGGTCTTCACGGTCTCTTCCATGCTGTCCGCCGGGTACGTTGTGTCGCTCCAGTCGTCGGCCTTGGCCATGAGGATGAAGGCGGCGATCGCCACGATCACGAACAGGATCAAGAACAGCAGCACGACGATGGCGTACGTGCAGAGCCCGAATCTCCAGCGGCACAGCGCTGCAATGGAGCCCAGCATCGCCAGTCCGATGATCACGCCGCCGATAACGATGAGCGCCGTCACGGCGTCGTCGATGTTGGACCAGTAGCCTGAAATGACGTCCACCCAGCCGGCGTGGCGCATGTAGATGCCCACGTACAGCACCAACGCACCGCCAAGCGCCAGCACGCAGTTAATGGTGATCAGGATGAGCTCCGTCACACATCGTCCCATACACCTGCACAAGCCCATTTTCACTTTCGAAGATCAATTGAAGAATGAACAACGGAGCTCCTCGAGAGTCTCACACATGTCACTTTGTGATCACCTAATATTCATGGTTGCAGGTCGTAACATTACAATTGTCAAGTTATCGTCCGTTTTGGTATTATTTGACTAAATACGATATAAAGTTAAGCAGTTCGTACGTGAAAATGTCGACCGGATTTTTGAGCATTTGATCGGTTTGCTGTGCCCAAGAGATACATGACGGCTGCGACTGTGGAAACGCCGATGAAGGCAACTTTGCATGTTATTGATTGTTGATAGCGTCGCCAGGGGCCTCAAATCGCCTGTCCTGCTGGTGTTACCAAACGCTTTGTAACGACCTAGAAGCGACCGTATGCCGACTGCGTCCGCGGACCCCGATCCCGGCGGCGGCGCAGGATGCACGCGAAGGTGACGACCATGAGCGCGCCGGCACACACGATGATGCTGCCGATGCCGAGCCAAAGGGCGTACTTTTCCACGAGGTCTAGGAACTCTGTGCGGCACTCGGAGTACGGCGCTGTGCCCGATGAACTGTTGGTGTCACTTGTAGATAGGAATACTCCACACCAGACCAGCACATCACTCGTAGGTGGACACTTTTCGTTTCCCCAGTCGACCAAGGAAGAAAAGTTCTTGAACTGACGAGCTTGATCACACCCGTCGCACACGTCCGAAAGCGCATCGTAGTCGCTCAGGTAGTCGTCGCACAGGGCGTTGACCCCGCCGGTCATGTTTTCAAAGAGCGACGCAATGGATGAGTCTAGTGTTGGGACAAACATCGTGAGCGCGTCCGAGACCGACGCCTGGTTGCAGATGTACTCGCCTTGGGCGTAGCAGTACACTTGATCGAAGTCTTCTTTCACGGATTCCTCGTTGCTGCTGGCGGGATATGTCGTGTCCTCCCAGCTGTCGGCTCGGTGTCGTAACAGGAAGGCTGCCACCGCGACCACGACGAACAGGATGAAGATGAGAAGCACAACGCTCGCGTAGAGGCACAGACCGAAGCGCCAGCGACACAACGCAGCAATCGAGCCTAGCACAGCAAGACCGATGATGACGGCTCCAATCACAATGAGCGCCGTGATAATGCCGTCAATCGGAGACCAGTAGCCTTGGATCACTTCCACCCAGCCGGTGTGTCGAAGGTAGATGCCAACATAGAGCACCAGCGCGCCTCCCAATGCCAGGATACAGTTGATCGCGATCAGGATCAATTCACTTACACATTTCGCTAAGCACCCGCAGAGCCCCATGTCGTCGCTCAGGATGGCCAGTTGTGTGTTCGAGCGATAAAGCCGAAATGCCTCAGTGTTCGCACGCAAGGAGGCTGACCATTTTGAACCTTTTCATGGATGCAATCCATCAGCCTCGGCAGCCATCAACGAAACAAACATTTCAGCAACTTACCATCAAGTCTTGCCGACAAGTATAATAGCTAACGCCCACTGGATAGCACCCGAACTTTAAAGTATGATAGCCGCCGAGGTTCGCCTGGTAAATCACCAGTGGTGATAGCAACACATTTACTTCTGCACAATATCCCAAAACTAATGGTACGCCTCGTAGACGTCGTACATGTCGTGGCGCCGTAGATAGCAGGACATGATAATGACCGCCACCGACCCAATCACGACGATAGTGCTTCCAATGGCTAGGTACAGTGAATAGCTGCCCACAAGGTCGAGGAACGGGCCGCGGCAGTGAGTATAAGGAGCTGTCCCCACTGTGATATTTGCTGCGCTGCCGTCGATAAAGAACTCTCCACACCACTCGAGCGTGGAGTCGACTCTTGGGCACTCGTTGTTGCTCCATTCGAGGACGGACGAGAAGTGCTGGAACTCGCGTGCTTTATCGCATCCATCGCAGACATCTGCCAGTTGTTCATAGTCACTCAAGTAGTCGTCGCAAAGCGTATTCACCCCTCCCGTCACGTTTTCGAACAAGGCAGCGATGGAGGCATTGAGGTCGGGGGCGAACATAGCGAGCGCGTCGGAGACGGACCCTTCGTTGCAAATGTACACGCCCTGAGAGTAGCAGTAGACTTGGTCAAAGTCGCCCTTGATGTCCGCCTCGCTGCTGCTGGTCGGGTACGCGTCGTCCTCCCAGTCGGCGAACATGTTCCAGAGCAGGTAGGAGCAGACGCCCACGAGGAGGAACAGCACCAGCACCAGCAGCACGAAGACCATGTAGTAGCAGAGCCCCGCCCTCCAGCGGCACAGCGCGGCCACGGTCCCGAGCGCCGCCATGCCCATGACGAC
>JAHWLE010000565.1:0-15904 GCA_024679135.1 Phytophthora foliorum | reverse complement strand
TTGGGCGCGCGCGCGAATGCAGCCTTTGAAGATCGTTCGAACATCAATTCAAACGGATTTCTAATCAAGGGTAGTGTTTGTACGCACAGTGAAGCCAAGTTATTTTTTAATGCGGTTGCAAGTTGGAGGGCGTATAAAAGCTGACAAACCCCGACCAAACTAATTGTTTGGTCCGACCACTTTTTGGTGGGACAAAAGAATTCAAGTTTAATCAGCACGTTTAATGCACCCTTTAATGCGCCCTAACCCTCGCGATTAAACTTCTTTATGGAGGTTTTGGAAGGCACCCAATGCTCTCCGACGGAGCAGTTCTGGTAAAGACAGTCTGATTAAAAACGCATCAGACGTTTATACAGTTTATCACTTTTTACGGACGTATAAACAATATTTACGGAACGGGGCGCGTAATTACCTCCATTGAGTTGACTTGATTTTAGTATTGGTAAAGTTTCTCGCTCATTCCCCTCACGGTCTTCTAATAAGCATAACACTGCAAGTGTTCCTACTTGAAGCCACCGAGTTGCCGATGATTCGAGAGTACCATTGATATCTCCGAGTCTCCGGGCAGGCTGAGAATGCGCTGGATGTTGCAGTATTATGAGAGTGGCAGCGCGGTGGTCCCTTGGCTGTGGTGTCACCACTGGTGATGGCGGAAAGTGGTGCAGTGGGTTTGGGAACTAGATCCATTAACAGTATGGAATACTGCTGGCAAGCAGGCCAATGAAGTTGCGGTTGCTGTGATTATAGCCTACCCAGTCGAAGGGAGATCAGCGCACGCCGGCAAATATGCCGCTCAGGTAGCCTGAGCGCCTGTGCGATGGCGCAGCAGGTTGCGTGTCATGGTGACAATGGTACTCTGCTGTAATTGCGTTGGGATTTTTAAGGAACCAAACTGCTGCCGAGTTGGGACGACGTATTAACACGATCAAGACTGTCGGTAATACCTCCGTTGTGACGCTCGTCTTCAAACTGACGTTGATAATGTTACGGTAATATCTTCACCAAATACTTCCTTTTTGTAGCACTCGACCATCGACGTACACATCGAGACCACAAGGCCAGCTCTGGATTGACGGTGGCGACAAGTAAGTGTTCACTGCTATCGCGCTGCACTGTGCCATCACAAACAACTGGAGTCACTAGTATCGCCGATAGTTGATTGAGGATTAACGCTCCCACGGTTTTTTGAGAATTCTGTGAAACAACATGAAGCCGCAGTTAGGGCACCGATCATCTGGCGGTAGCAGATTTTTTGTATAAGGAAGCAGCACGCATACATGTACTGGTTTGGTCTCTGGGATAGCAAAAACAAGCAAGAGAAGAGCTATCATACAATAGCAGCAGGTACGCGTTTGGGTTCACGACTGAATGCGCTGCTCACTTGCAAAGATTAACTGCAATGTGGATGTTTTCATGAAGAGAAATGTTGACTGTGAGAGCGAATACGTGATCCGCCAGTTCGGGTCAAACATATTGGCCACTACATACGGCTTTGGCGCTGTTGAACATCGCAAGAAATCCTGTCAGGACTGCGGTCAACGATAATGCGGGCGCTACTACCGTTTTGTACGGTAACTCCTAGAAAATAAACCGATACCCGAGATGAAGCTACCGTGTGTTGTATATGCGTCCAGGACATCGTCGAGCTGACAACACCGAATGTTGCACGGGACAAAGCTCACCAGTGCCGTGTCTACACATGTGGTGTCGATACGTGAGTAAGAAATACTAGACGGTAGACAATTTTGATGTATGAAGGAGTAGCAGACCACTACGCTTGGTGTAACCACAGTTCTGATTTTATGCAATCATGGCGCTGCTTGTTTCAGCGTAGGCGAATGTGCTACATGGACAAGTTAGATTGATATCTTTGCTACTGCGGTCTCGGTCTCACGTAACGGGTAGATATCAACAAAGCCGGCTTGAAGATGTCACTTAGTTGCTGTCACTCCGTTGCTAGTGAGGTAAACCTCTTACTGCACAGCCTTCATCCACTGGCGCCGAACTGGTGACGTTAATTGTCATTTGTGTTGTTCGGCAAAGTTGGCAAAGTGATTCATGCCGCACATGCTTCATAAGGACTTTTTTTCCTGGTGAATGACTCTAGAAGTAGGATGGCGCGTACGCATTCATAGCGCGTACTGCCATGTCTTCCAGCACCGGGTAGTTATGGAGATTTAACACCCACCTTTTTTGACAGGTAGATTTGATGTTGAGAACATCATGATGAGGGTTTTAGTACCTGTGCCATAGCGGTTCAGCTGATTATCAAGAAGGAACTCAATTTCTCGTACAGACAAGCCTGTCAGCAGGTCAGACACAATGGAAATTGGTTTGAAGAGATCCGGTGGAACACTGCCCGTGTCTTGATCATACGGCGTACCAATACTAAGCCGCTCTCGCCTAACAAGGTGCTAGTATTCCATGCTAAATCCGCATGAATGACAGGTTATGAATGCGTACACCAAACTGTGGACATTATGTTTTTTATTCTGTATGTGCTTCATCCAATATTTCCGCGGCAGAGTATCTTCTAGTAATAACTCAGAGTAACATCAATACATTAATGTTATGCCGATGTCGTGCTCGGTAGATAAAATAACGCTGTAAGGGTTGCTTTCTTGCCTCGCAGACCTGGAAGTGATTTTTCTTGGGGAAACCGTGAATCATTGTAAGGAGGGATAGCTCGTGCGCGAAGGCGAATAGCATCCTCCACACCATCCATCTCTACGTCGGATTAATCCCAATCTCCAGTGCAATGGGATTCTTGCATGACATCGTCGACAGCTTGGTTTTCACGCATGGACGTATCTGTTCCAGGGGCACCGTCCACCGCCTGGTCATCAGGAATCTCATCAAATAACCAACTCCAATGCGCAAGAACGTCGTTGTTGGCTAGTGCATTGTTAGACACTGTTGTGGGGTTGGTTGACTCAACAGAAGGCGGGAAATTAAGGTTGTCTTGATTTCCTCCGAAAACATTCATGGATGATATAGGCATAGAGCTTTGTTCCTGAGGTGGACCCACCACTTGGAAAATCCAATCTGCGGGTCGGGTCCAATCTGCGAGTTCCAAAGCGAGATAGTTCTTGGTTTGTCGTGAAGACAACAGGGCCACTACGAGTGCCCGATAAGCGGCTCGTAGTATCATGTGGTTGGCGTGGGTTATACGGTGGGCGGCTTGGGAAATGAGACGGACGGCGTGGAGTGGGAGGCCAGCGGTTTGGAGACAAGATCCGGCGGCTTGGAGTAGCCGAAGAGCTATTAAACGTGAACGGAAGGCGGGGAGTCATGTTGGAACAACGCGGGGTTTCGTCGTCAGATCGTCGATCAAGCGTGGTGACAGACGACAGGCTTTCACTTCGAAAAGGACGCTCATCTGCTTTGATAATGCGGCTAGCATATTTGTTGCACTCACTATCTTCTTCCGTGACTTCATCGTCTGTATCATCAAATTGATCAATTGCTGCTTGTTCACCTTCACGATACCGATCTCTGACTGCTTGACGCATGGCAGCAGACTCATTGGCTTTGACAGGCTTAAGGCAATTTCGCGTCGGCGTATGAATTCGTCCAGCCTCGCTAAAATAGCGTTGACACGTCGCTGTATTAGCTGCAATTGACAGCACTGCGATCGCAAGATCGGGCAGGTTGCGACCAGCCCTCATGCCTCGAGCATAATCCCAGTAGCGTGCAGCGTCCCCGCCAAACTCACTGATAGAAAAATTGTTCGTCATCTTCGACGTAGAGTTCTCGATTGCACCAGCGACTCATGTGATCACGGAGTTGGCCAGGATCGCGGTGCGAAAAAAAAAAGCTTGAAATATAACACTGCAAAATTGCAGGCAGCAGCGACAGAGGAAATATCTGTCCGTGGCAGCGCGTTGGCCGTGTCGATGTGAGCAGGGTGCAGGAACAGCGCCAGCATAAACAATGGCTGCTCGCAATTTTGCCAGCGCTCTTCAACAAGTTCGACCAATTCTTCCGCGTACGAACCGGCAACAAACCCATCAAAAATATCACGGTAGCACAAGACAACATCTGCCAGGGTGTTTTCATCGCGCTGCAGAATATACGACGCATTGCAAAGCGGCCTTGTTATCCTTTCAGCATGATTATCAATTCCTCCATCTGTCGTGCAAGTGCCACGCCATCATGTTCGGATCCGACCCCGTGCATACCTTCAATAAATACCTTTCCAAACAGAGAGAGGTGGATGTCTAGCAAATGCGTCTTCACAATATTTTGCCACACATCGCTCAGGAAATTAACGCGACCTCCAGTGGACTCCTGAGCCATGCGTAGCGCTGCAGCACGCTGCTCCATAAATTCCCTAGCACACGCGTCCAAGACACGCCCACCTAGAACACGACGAGAGGGTAGTGAACCAATGCACTGCGGGTTCAGAAACTGAAAGAGGCGTATTGTTGCAGGATGCTTCGCATACGAATCCAGCAAAGCCAAAGCCACCTGAAACTCCAGTAGAAACCTTTCGAATTGTCGCTGTTGCTGAGGATAATACATACAGCGGTACACATCCACTAACGGTGTGTGAATGGGTGTGGAGGTGTGGCGTTCTTGATCGTTCAGACGGGTCCGTTCCCGAGGCAGCGCAGCCGGTAGCGGTGGACAAAGTTCCGCCAGATCGTCAGTATCACTGATGCCATGATATCGTAGAAGATGCCTCTTAAAATTCTCGATTCGCCCAACAATTTGTTTTGGCAAAGGTGAGTCAGGCTCGCGATGAGTTGGGGTTTGAAGTTGACGCGCTTTTGATCGTGCGGTGTGCGCAGCGAGACAGTGCTTGCAACGCACAAAATAATGGGTCGAATTGGCCTTCCTGCCGGGGACTTTCACAAAATGTGTACGAGGACCACTCGGTGGCCGACCCATGGCGAATAAAATTCACTGAATATGCTCTACAAGAATAACAGCACAGGCAAACAGAGGCTTGTCAAACTCGCACCTGACGATCTTCCGGGATGGAGCTGCACTCGCACTGATTAGAGACCTTGTTATGGCCTTGGGTTTGGGGGATGGATCTGCGTCGTTGGGCTCAAATAGCGAAGTGAGGAGAAGGAATTTCGAAGTGGATGCAGCCACTCAGTTACCCGGCTGCTAGCTGAGATCGAGTTTTGTTAAACCAAGACTTCGCTCGTCTGCGACTGCCTCTGAGAAGGCTATTAATCGGATCACTAAGGTACGCTCTGTGAACGCTTTTGGTACAGTGTACCGTGTCTATTGGTGTGTATATACACCTGTAAGCGTATAAACAGTCTTTTGAGGCATTATTACGCGTCTTTTGGAATAGACGTATATACACCCACTTGCACGCGAGACGCAAGAGACTCTATGCCTGGAAATAGTCATAGTGGCGAGACCGTGTCGCTCGTTGTCAGCAGCAGCCACTCGCGCACCCAGGACTTCGCTACGGGTAAGCCTGCATTTGGCAATGTTGAGAGGCTTCGACTTCCCACTCGGCGGGATTCAACTTGGGGGGTCTTGTATTCGGTACGACCCAGTAAATCGAAAGCCGCCGCCTTGATCAGATTAGGCAGGAATTCAATTTTTTCCAAGTTTTAAACGTTTCTTTTCAAATTTGAAATCATACAACGTTCAAACGTTGGTATTTACCGAATACGCTATTGACAGCACTGGCCGGAGAGGCTCCCGCAAAACGTGATAGGTTTCCGCTGCCACCTTCAACGCCATTCCGGCGTTGACCTCGGCCACCGCTGCGACCCAAGTCTCGAGCGAGGCTTCTTCCCCCCCCCCCTCTGCGGGGCCTCCGAGGTTTCCCTGAACTTTGGTGGCTCATTGTGCGCGCCCTAGTGATCGTGAGGGGGCGAGCAAAATCTTGTTTGAAAGCTGGATTTCGCGCCTTTTCATTAGAGCCATATATATCGTAGCAGGGTTATTATTTAGGATGTGATAGCTCGCGCAAAAACGCGCCCTTTTATTGTCTTGATTGTATGGGAGACCCGTGACCCGAAATATGTCCGGCACGGATAGTGCTCCGTCCAGTGGTGGCAATTGAGGGGCACAGTATCACCTCAAATAGAGGCACGCTTTTGGTTTTGCAAGCGTACAAACATCAAGTAAACTATGAGGGTGCTGATGTACCCATCGAGGCAATGAACTTATAAATGATGAATAAAAAAACTAATGCCGTAAATGCTTTCACGAGGGCAGCCAACGCGGGTAAAGAGGGGATCAGTTCGGACAGGCTAGATCAACAAAAACCAGACGGAGAACTGTGTCGAGATAGCGACGGGACGGGAGCCAATGACGGCTCCCACGAGACACGCACACACTCACTGATGCGGAGGGCAGTAATCAGACACCACAGGCGGGTTCACAATCGCTCATGACTGGCAATGTGGCAGTGCTTCAGCTACCACAAGTTCGCACACTAGACATGGCGATACAAGAGGTGAAGAGCGAGGTACAAAATGCAGATATAGCAGCAACCGAACTGACGCGTTCTTCAGGAGATCCTGGGAGCAGCAACTCATCGGCATAAGACAACAGAGCAGCGAGCATAGGGAAGGAATCGACGGCAGAAGACGCCGAGAACTGGGGATATGGGTAGGCCTTCGAACGATGGAGAAGGACGGCCGCAACCAGAAGAGCGGGGACAACGATTAACAACGTTACATCAATCCTATTCAGGAATTCAACATGAGGCCTTTGTGAATCAAACCACAAGGGCCTATCGACAACGCAAGAATAACATACGGCGGCGACGCAGGCTGCAGTATCGGGCGTGGAAGCGAGGAAAACCAAGACAGGATACTGTCTCGCCGCAGACACTGCGAGCACAACCGTTAGCACGCCGTGAGCCTAATCCTTACTCAAAAGCCTAAGAAACCTCAATACACTAATGTTTTACGAATGTACTCGCCTTTGAGAAAAAACATTTGACATCGACATCACCTGAAGACTTTTCGCAAGCGGTCTCGACTTGAGACTCTCAAATATTAAACGAGTTGATATACATGTACGGGTTAGAATCAATTTGAACGGATTTGTTAATGCATTACCAAACCACAAAATAATTGTTCTACCGAAGTAGCTGCTATAATACCAGAGAATCAAGGCGTAGATTTTCCTTTCTTACATCTAAAATGGATCAGCAACCATATTCGTTTCACGAAATAACCCCGCCACCGCATCACAACATCAAACATACGCACGGCAGCACCATCGGACTTGCGACTCACAATGTCCAAGGGCTCGCGATGTACGTAAAGCAAGCGGCGCAACAATTACAAGTATTGAAAGACAAACGCCTAAGGAGGATGCGTGATTTGATTTCCTTCGAGAAACACATCTTCTGGACCAAGATCATCACACAGCAGCAAGACAGTACGCAGCTTTACGGGGTTTTCGTCACACGGCTGCCGACAAGTACTCGTAATGGGCATCAAGCGGCGGTCGCAGTGCGGGAGTTGCGATACTGTGGTGTAGTGTGATCTGTCAAAATCTATTTAAGACGTTCCGCTTCCCGACTGCGCCCAGACACCAACTAACCGAGGGACCCCTCCCCCCGGATGATCCGTGATCTGCTAAACTTGGTCTCACCTGGTGTACCCGTTGGTGGGCTGGATCTGCTCTCTCGGCGCTCCGAAGGAGGCGGCGATGTAAAGTCTTGAACGTCGTGGCGGGACGTGGGGATGGGGTTTAGCAGAGCGAAAGACTTCGCTCTGCTGCCGGTTATCGATCCCGATCGAGTGCAATCTACCTTCGATCGGGGCCTGGACTTGACCCGAGACCTGGATTCGCCTTGTGGGGTGTTGTTCCTTTCCTTGTAGTGCTTGCCGCTTCCTATAGCCGGATCTTGGGGATTGAGAGTCGAAGCGATCGCCGGCCAAGCAATGAATTCCGGTCTATCGGGATATGCACTAAGTCAATAGGTCACTAGGAGTAGGAAGGTCGGCCAATATATTATCCGGACCTTACGCTACGACACTGGATCCACTATAGCCAGTCTGCCATCGCCTTGTAGAGCCAATGTACTTCCCGTTTCCAGGCGTCTGACAGGCACTTGTGTGTTTCAGTGCAAATTCGAGTCTGATTTATGGTTATCCCTATATCTGTTTATCTCCCATCTGGGATCCCATCCTACAACCACCCGATATGCCCTATCTTCGTCTATCCCATTTCCACTGGTTCTCAGGTACACTCATCTTCAAGGATCGTGGGGGATCGGGGCCGATCGGCTCCCGATCGTGAGAACCGATCGCCAGTTCCAGTAGTCGATCGTGCAACCTGATCGACAGATCCTGTATGCCGATCGCACGACTTGACCGCTCGAGCCAGTCCTCGATCTTCGTATCTTCGAGGGTCCGTCCTCCGCCAATCCGAACGCGTCGGTGGGCTTACACTCCAATCGAACTGCCACCTCGTCCCCCGCCATCAAATCCGGGCCGACTCTCCTACTTTCAGATCTGTGGCCTTGCATTTCGCGCAGATCGCAGCTTTTTTAGTAGCCAGTCCGCGATTCTTATTTGGCACTTCACCACAACCGCCCCCCGTCCGAAGTCAGTGCCGTGTAGCGGCAGCACTTCGGCCGCAGTCTTCAATCTGTTGTCCAGGACGCACGCCTGCTCTCCAACCCGGATGGCCACTCCCAGACTTCCGACAGTCCACGCTCCCCATCTCCCGCTCCCAGTGCTCGATCGCGACGATCTGCCGCCTCAGCTAGATTGATGGCCAGAGGCACGCACCGATCCGCTTTCTTCGAAGACGAGTTTCGTCAAGCCCTACGTGAGCGCGACGACCTGTTGCAGGAGCGTGCTCGCCAAGACCTCACCATGGCTCGGATGGCCGGCGATCTCCAAGGGCTAGAGCGTCTTCGACAGGACCAGGAAACCGAGATCCACCGCTTGCAGACCGAGATTGCCACCGCCCAACCAGGAGCTCCCGCTGGTGACGCTATGCAAGAGGTTCAAGATCTGCGCGGCCAGGTCCGCCTGCACAAGGCCGATCTTCAGGACTCGGATCGCCTCCTATCTCACATGCGGCAAGATCTGGCTCAAGCTGAAGCGCTCAGTCAGGGTTATGCGCATCGCCTCGAGCTGGCCAGAGAAGACGTCGAGGATCTGCGTACGCAGGTCAATGTTTACGAGCGCGACTTGGAGTCGGCTCAAGCCGATATGTCGACGTATGGGGCAGCCTCGACCGGGCTCGGGCGGCTCTGCATCGGGCCGACGCTGATCTGGCCGAGTGCACGAAAGCGCTAAGAAACTCGGCGCCCATACAGTTGCCGAGGCTCTACAGCAAGGGCGACTACAAAGTCTGGAAGAGTGAAGTGCCGCTGCACTTCGAGCCGCGCTTGCTCGGCGACATCACGTACGGCGGTGAACGCTACGACGTGGACCTCGGCCTACGCAGACCGAAGTACGCAGAGGGTACACTGCACGAAAGAACAAGGCCTTCTCAGCGCTAGCTCTGTCACTGTCGGTGGACCTGCGGTCCACGTTTAAAATTGACGAGCTTCTTGACGACATGGAGGCCGCCTCGGTGCTGTGGGAGTTCATCACCAAGCACTTTGAGGTCGGTGACGGCATCAATCCCGACTACTTGCTGAGGGGCCTCATGATGAGGATGCTGCAGCTGACCGAGAAGGTGGACACGTACGCCGAGGACATTGAATTGAAGGTGACCAAGCTACGCCAAGCCAAGGGTGAGTTCAAGGCGTGGCAACACGCTAGCCTGCTGCTATCCAACTCCGTACCCGTTTTTCCTGACCTGACGCGCGAGTATGCCAACTGGCTCAACGACCATGACCGCAAGACATTGATGTTGGCCACTGTGTTGCAGCGCTTGCGTGCTGCGGAACACCAGCGCCAACAGCTGGAATCGCAGTCACAGCGCGTGGTGCGTGCTGCTGCACAAGTTGCGCATGTGGTGGCAGACCAGAACAATGGACGCAAGCGCAGCAAGCAGCAGCGCAAGCGTGGTAAGGGCATGTACGACAAGAAGGCGCGCACGAACTGGTGGTGATGGCCACTGGCGGCTCGAGTGCACTGAGACCACCGTCAAGACGTTGAATCCGGAGCTGGAGAAGAGGAAGAAAGAGGAGATGCAAGGCAGACAGCCGCCCACCTCTCTTGGGAACTCTGTGCGCGTCGTGCAAGTTGCACAAGATGCTGGTGAGCCACGAGGACTATTTGCGGGGCTTTCGTTGACGTCACCGCCATTGATGGCTGAGACTGTGGATCTTACGGGCGGACAAACGCCAGCAGCGGCGTTGTCGCCGACGTACTCGCCGACTACACCTGCGAGTGGTGATGAGAGTAAGAACCAAGGATCACAACCTGCAAGGAAAATTGATCCAGTTGCACCGACTCTTGCGTTAGCAGAGGCGCAAGCGCAGCAAGCCCTGCAGACATTGGTGGCGACAGCTCTGAAGAGCCAGTGGGAGGGCGTTCAGCCGAACGGACCATCACCTACCTGGGAGCAGACCTTATTCCATTTGGGCCAAGGACTGAAGAGCGTGTCGACGGGCGGGTCGGTGCTTGAGCCAAGGTGCAACATAGGTGGACCACGAGTGGGTCCATCTGCACCAGGGGATAGCCGCCAAGATCGTCGAGTTGATGCACCTGGACGTCAAGGCAATGGAGGTAGAGATTACCAACGAAACGAGTACGTGATGAGTGAATGGGCGAAGACGCTCGCAGCCACGTGATCACGTACGTGATGAACCACCACGAGGACGCAGTCGATCGCCGCCGCGCGGGCGCAGCAGATTGCAGCCCCGTAGATGGTGCAACTCATCATCGCGAGGATCATCGAGACGCACTCCACCATCGCCTCGTGACTCTGGGTGTGGATGGGGTTCGCCGTCTCGTGGACCACCGATGGATCGCAATGGACCCCCGCCTCCGCAAAGGCATGAGGGATCGAGCCATTATGGACCGCCACCGCACTGTCGCTACTGCTAGGCTACAGTGCTACCACGCCAGGCTACAAGTTCATCGACTTGCAGACATCTCAGGTGGTGACTGCACAAAAAGGCATGTGCGATTTCACGAAGAGTTCACTGCGAATGACACCTACGTGCTGCAGTTACTGGAGAATGCATTTCTGGATGGAGACCATCAATTGCCTGAGGTTGTTCATGTGGCTCGAGTTAAAACGAGCATGGAAAGCTACCTGCCGGAGCGAGACTCTGCGAGTCCTGTAAACTTGGGCGAACTTATTGAAGTTGCGTCAAGTGATGGTGTATCAGTGGAGGCTATGCTGAGATCCAGTGGGAGTCTTCAAGAAAGCAGCTCGCACTCGACTGCTGAGAGTGCTGAGGACCAGCCAGGCGTAGCTGCGCTTGTTGGAGAGCCTGCCAAGACGACACCTGTGGTGTCCAAAGCGGCAAAGAAGCGCCGGAAGCGCCGTGCGCGTAAGCAAGCAGTGGCGGAGAAGGAGACAAGTGGCTTCAAGGTACAATCTCCGCTTGTGGAACCCTGCCTCAAGCGCCCAAGACGGACGCAGAGGCCCAATGTTCGATTGTTCGTTTACATGGTGGGCAACATGATGACTACCGTGGATGTGCAGATTCCAACGACGTACAAGCAAGCTCGTGCGAGCAAGCAGTGGCCTCAGTGGTGAGCATCCATGCTGGCAGAGCTAGAGTCACTGAAGGGCCACAAGACATGGAAGCTGTTACCTCGTAAAGTGGCAAAGAACCTGAAGGTTATCACCTGCCGGTGGGTCTCCGCTGTCAAGCGTGACGAGCGTGGACACATCAAACGGTTCAAGGCTAGGCTGGTAGTCCATGGCTTCAAGCAGCAACTATGAATCAGCTACTCTGAAACCTACGCTCCTGTTATCCGGTTTGAGACTATATGTGCAGCGATTTACTACGCCGTGCAGAGAGGCTGGGAGGTACTCCAATACATCGTGAAGACGGCTTTTCTTTATGGAGAACTGGAAGAGATGATTTACATGGAGCAGCCGCCTGGTTTTCAAGTCGACGGACCGGGTTTCATTTGCAAGTTGCTGAAGAGCTTGTACGGGCTCAAGCAGGCCCCGAACATCTGGAACAAAACATTGCACGCCAAGCTGCTGGTAATGGGGTTCGAACGGACTGAGTCCGACTATGGACTGTACATACTAAAAGACAACGATGAAGTCAAGCTGCTGCGGACTGTCTACGTGGACGATCTGTTGCTGATGGGTCCGCGAGACCTGTGTGCCAACATTGCTGCCTCCTTGCAGGAGACATTCGAGCTGACGGCCATGGGCACAGTCAAGTATCTTTTGGGCGTGGAAATCCTGATCAATCGGCCGCGCCGACAGATCATATACTGCCAGCGGCAGTACGTGTTGGAAGTTTTGAAACGCTTTCATATGGAGAATTGCAACGGGTGTGCTACCCTGAAGCAACGGCCGAGTCGACGGTGGTGGTGCCTGCGACCAAGGACTACTTGCCGAACAGAGAGCTGGTAGGTGCCCTCCAGTATCTTGTGGGGGCTTCGAGGCCCGACATTGCTCATGCCACGCGACATTTGGGCAAACACCTGGCTAGCTACGATCACACACATTACGCCCAGGCCAAGCGGATGATGCGTTACCTGAAAGCAACGTGCGACTTTGACCTGGTGATGAACGTGGAGTCAAGCGATGGTGTGCGTGTTGCTGCCTATTCGGATGCGGATTATGCCAACGTCCCTGTAGACCGGCGCAGTGTAAGCGGATACGTGACTACACTTGATGGCAACTTTGTCTCGTATGCGTCCCGAAAACATGAGATCAATGCGATGAGTACATGCGAGGCCGAGTATATTGCCATGTCGGAAGCAGCTAAGGACCTATTGTGGCTTGCGGGCCTATACAAGGAGTTGGAGTGAGGCACAGCGTGCCGCTACTGCTTGGTGACAATCAGGGCGCTATTACCTTGACTGCGAAGCCCGGCAAGCACTCCAAGTCGAAACACATTGACAACAAGCGGTATATGGTGCGTCGTAACGTGGAGCTGAAGCACTTGACAACCCAGCACATCGGTACAGAGGAAATGGTAGCAGACATCATGACTAACGCACTTGGAGCGGTGAAGTTCAAGCGCTTCCGAAGAGCGATGAAGATACTACCTATCGTAAACGCAGACCGTGAGGCAACAACCTCGCAGGCTACGGACGAGGCACGAGGCTCACAAACTACGGATGAGGCACGAGCCTCACAGACTATAAACGAGGCATAAGCCTCGACAACTGCGGCTGAACGCCGTGACTAAGCCGACAACTACAACGAGCGTGCAGCAACTGTGGTGACGTGCGCCCTGCGGGTCGAGCTAGCAGTACTAGTCTCGTGTGGCAGAGCCACAGCATGGGACATCACTAAGCCGGCTTCAGCTGCGAAGGACGGAGGGCAAGGCAGGACGTGTGGAGAGCTATGACTGCGTGCGATGACCGCTGCTGGAGCTCATTGCTATGCTACTACTGGGATCATGGCGAAGGTGTTGTGGGGTGTGAAAGCTACCGTGTGGGTGGAATGGCATCCAGAGGTGATCGCGCCGCCTCGGCCCTTAGCGACATGATCTAGTGTGAATGTGAGAACATTGGTGCCTCATAGTGTGTCAAAGCGCAATGCAAGAAGGTGGCGAGCGGCCACCAGCGTCAAGGCCGACACCGATGCCAGCGTCCGACTATCTACAACACATCCTACCGGAAGATGTCATAGCCACGCGTCTGCCCGGATCTCCAGTCTGCCGCGTGCCTGTGTAGCTGGAATGCCGGCATGTACCAAAGACTGTATGCGAGGAGACTTCGCTGGCTGAGAGCAGCCGAGATGGTACTGCGTACCGAGGATACAGAGCTTGTATATTAGACTTAGCGTTAGTATGATGCGAATAACATCTTAGCGGAACGGCGTGCTCTGGCGGCAAGCAGCTCTCACTTCAGCTTTTGCAGCTCAGTGAGCACTGCAAGAGAGAGAGAGCTCATCAAGTGAGCGCTATCTCATATATCAAACGTACGAAAGAGAATCCTCCGAGTCCTCGCAGCTTCGAAGGTCACTCCTAGACTGGAAAAATGTGCGTTGTACGCTCCTAGTCTCCGATATTTGTGGTGTATCGAATCGTTTCTCAATGCTCAGAGTGAGTTCCAGGAGTGGCAGGATCTTGATGACATTATTCCCTCCATCACACACCACCAGCTTCGCTTTTTCGCTGTCTGTATTCCGCTGAGGTATACAGAGGTTGGCTGTTTTGCTCCAGTCCTTGGCCGCGTAGAGATCGTGGTGCTTGTGGTACGTCTCCAATTTCAATCGTTCGCACCCAAGCGTACGATAGTCCGTCGCCATAACTGCGTCCAACTTGGCGAATGCAGGCGTTCCCTCTGTCAGCCACGAAGAAAGTGTTATTTTCCATCCGTGAATGGGGGCCACGCTCGACGATGAGCGGGAAGACTGAATTGTTGGCGGACTCCATGAAGTGGAGTTCCCCTCTTAAACCGACGACAGATCAGGCTTGTTGCGGCTCGTTGTTGAGCATTGTGCTCGCCAGTCAGAATGTTGACGCTTGGTCAATGTGGACGTACCGTTGGTACCAATCGCTTTTCCAGCGATCATGAAGCTTGACCATCGTGTCACTGTTGCCTCGAGGGAACAGTGCCGTCGCGCCGCCGCTCCGTAGTGAATGAGTTCCGTAGTTGCTGCTGTTCAGGCCGGTTCTCTTTGCCGTTAGTTTTATTTGCTGGCCCACCTCGTACGCTGATATCGGTGGGCCGTAGCCCAGTTTGCACAATGGGGCATCATCCGGAAGTCGAGCCCGTCGACTCTCTTGTACTAGCGCCCATACTGCGCGAACCGGACACAACCACTTGCATCCAGATCGAGGTAGTGTCCATGTTGTAGATTCCCGCCGCTGATCGGCCTTGCTTCCACGAATTCTGAGCCTGATACTCTTGGCCTCTTGTTTTGTTCGTGACCACGTTCCTGATTCGTCTGCAAATGTTACATCGTGACGCTGTATTGCAAAGGCCGAGAACTTGCCTTCAATTGCTAGGTATTCAGACCGTCGAAGCAGAAAGAAGTAACCCACGACCGTAGCCACCCAGAGAACACTGTCGCGGGGCTCGCTGAAGTTGAGATGGTCGCGGAGGTTGCGGAGGAGGGCCGATGTGACGGGGTGCTTTCTGCGTGGGGCTGCTGACATTCTTTGCACCCCGCGCATAGCGAGGACGTGGGCCGGGTCGAGGTGGACGGAGTAACCGTAACGCCTGAGGTGATGCCACGCAATGTGGCTGATCTTGGACAACACGGTGGCGGCGGTGTTTGGTGCCGCCCCTGTGTCTCCTGACCAGCATTCCATGGCAAGTCGTTGCTCCCTGGTTCACTTGGTGGCTGCGGCGGCAGGGATCTAACTGTCGCTGCAGGGCTTGAATCCGTGCGCCGTTCTATTCCCTCAAGCAGCACGCGGATTAGTGGGCGTCCACCAGGGATTCCAGCGAATGAGCGAATCAGATGCGCGGCTTCACCGTGCGACAGCACGGAGTCAGTGCCAGCGGTCGCTTGACCGCTTTCTACGAAAGATCTCGCGAATTCCACACTTTCAGCCAATCGCTGAGTCGTGTGATCAGTGTTGGTAGAAACTTCGTCTTCGTCTCGGCCAGTCGTGTTGTCCACACCAGATGCAACGTTGGTCGATTGCGGCGCCCTGATTGGGCTCATAACCTGTGATGACGCAGGCCGCGTCACCGTACTGGTTGACCTCTGTATGTCGCTACGAAGTGTCACGGCCATTGTACGAAACTTGCACTTGTAGGGCAGAACAGGGGTAAACTAGGGAAGTCCGTAAACACGTGAGTGTCGGGCAAAATACCGTGACAGGACCAGCGTGGTCAGGAGTAGGTAGCTCTCTCTCTCTCTCTCTCTCTCTCTCTCTCTCTCTCTCTCTCTCTCTCTC
>JAHWLE010000564.1:269-20521 GCA_024679135.1 Phytophthora foliorum | reverse complement strand
AACTTCACGCGGTTCACTGTCAGTTTGTATTGATCCGGTCCAGCCGGTCTGAGTGTGCGAACCGGTCAGCTGTCAAATTATTGTTAAACGGGCAGGTGTCACTTTATTGTGCGCGCTGTCACGTTGTTCTGCACAAATCTCTTGTTCATAATATATTGATCTCGTTCACTATAACACGACGTCAACACAGCTGCTACAGCTTGGGCGATAAATTTTCTGACGCAAGATAGGAGGTGGGGGACACCTGTGGCTTTCCAAAGCGCATATTGGCACGCCTCCGTCCGGAAGGATGCATGGCTACGGGAAGTCCATTGCAAAATATGAGTTTAATGCACAATGATAAGCACTGTTGTGTAAAGATAAAGCCGCAATTAGGAGCGTTGCTATTTGGTAGACACATATCCGAACGGACTATGTAGAAGCGAAAAGAGTACGCGATACGTAGAAGGTGTTGTTGTGTGATTCCTATTGGCGGACCACATCACAAGAGGGTTGAGCGTTGTGGGTCTTTGAATTCTACATTATCCTACACTTCAGCTGGCTTCATTGTCTGGCGTTTCCTAGAGGAAAACCACGCGTTAGCAAGCGGAACCAGTCATGAACAAACCCGTGCGGTCTGGATATGTAGTGGCCTATGAATGGGCAGTTTGAACGGGGCCCCGAATGGTATGTATGTATTCCCGAGGTTATTGAGACTCGTTTGATATTGTAGTGACGGCATGGGACATGCCGAAGGCAACAGACACATCACACGACTACAACCGTTACCAAGGAACAGGAATTTTCGGAACTGGTGAACTCAACCACATAATACTTCATACTTTAGGAAGCATATATTTTAGCGAAACTTACAAAAAGCACAGGAGTAACTGGATGCACTTAATTCAGAATTCAATTTACCTTCAAGCGCACGTATTACCACGCAACTAGGGTCGCAAGACACTACATGTGTACGAAAATGTAAGGAAACCACGCTTCATATTGAGTTGTGAGACGATTAGGTACAATATGCAGGTGATAAACAGTCCTTCCAGATTCATTGCAGTAGTTATATTTTGGCAATGGCATTACCGAAACAAATATTGTACATCCAACGCTGGAGACGCCAGAGGCGGGCGTCCCAATTGACGTCGAAATGGAACGTGTTCAACCGGAGGTGGGAAAATCTGGAACAGTAGTTGATTTCGTTCTTGTTCTTGATATTCTGGAGGCCACAGTAGTTGATGTTGCTTTTCCAGTGCAGGTGGTAGTAGCGATAGCATTTCACAAATTGCTGCTCTTCTGTCGCGTTCGAAGTCGTCCGATTGCACCTGTGTTGCTGGAGTGGATGCTGAGCTATAGCTTAAAACGTTTTCAGTTGTAGCATGTGGTGTGTGATCCCATGTTTCGATGCTGTCATCACCACCATTCAATCGATATGGCTCGATATCTTGATCAAACCTCGTATCATGGAACATTTCCTGAGGGGTCGCATGCTGTACCAACGGCGGAGATATCCCTTGAAGAAAGCACTGAGACCTACACCTGCTTGGTAAGTCATTGAGTGGGTTGCTGACTTGTGCACGCTTGGTCTGGCGAACACAGCGGTCCTTAAACTTCAAGTGGTAGCCATTTACGCCTAGTACACTAAGACCATAGGCCGCACGCCCACAAATGATGTTGGCACATGATAACAATTTCTTGGAGTAAGAGCAGCCACGCTGAATAGAATCGAGATTCACTACCCAACCATCACGCGGCATTCCAACATGATGCGCTCTACGCACACATCCCTTCACAGCCGACCGATAGAAATCAGCAGCTGAAGCCTTCTCCTCGTCAGTTAAACATTCCGGAGAAACCTAAACTGTCGCACTTGCTGTGCATACTGCCCGCGTATCGGATAAGGTTGTAATATTGTGCGCTTCTTCCGGGTCGCGTGCACTATCACCGAGATATAACACCCTCACGACAAATTGCACGGCCGTCGCATACACCGCTACACGATTCGTCGATACGAACACTTTAGCTAATCGTTTTGCTTCTTTGGGCGGGGCACTCGTGTACAGACAACGACGGATAAAACCGGCACCGCTGAATACCACCCCCAATAGTAAAAGTCGTGACGGAAAAGCTGGCACCCCTTAGAGAAAAAATACTATTGGTCAAAGTTATACGTTTGGTAATAAAAACGAACCAAATATCCGGATGTTTCGCAAAAAAAATGCTTTTACTCAAATGCTAATCTCAGGATACTGCGGGATAGCTTTCTCAAAGCTACGAATTACCGTCTCCTCCGAGATGGCATCCCAGGCGGCAATTGTTGCGCGAACTGCACGAATGCGTTTCTCCTTGGCCGATCCACCGGTGATCCCGGATCAATTGGTTCGCATCTTCGCTTTGAGTGGTCCCATGATACCAACGCCCAGCGGCTGGCAGACTGCCGTGCTGTCCGGACGTAGTGGGACCACAGTAGCATTCGCTTCTTCAGCGACGACCCGCTGTCCTTCTTCGGAAACGTGGCACTCGAAATTGTCCAGAAGAAGGATGGCGGGTCCATCCACCTCGTACTTGAGCAGCTTGCTCACGTAGAACCTCCAGCATGCAGTGTCCATCCAGGCGCTCTTTTGAACCGTGTAGAAGTGTCCGTCCGGGTAGTCCGAGAACTCGCTGGCCTCAATACGACCATCAGGCATACCACGCACGATGAACAGAATTGGCAACTTTTTTCCTGTTTAATACAAATACAACATCAAATTTTACAACACGATACGAGAACTTACCGTCGGCACGGATAGTCAGCACTGCCGTCACTCGCCCGGCATGTTTTGAAGTGCTTGCCAGTCGTACAGGGTCGCGGCGTCCCCTTCCAGCCCAAATGCGTGACGGGGGCATGCCAAAGTTAATCGCTGTCTCGTCAACATTGTACATGCCCTCCGGTCCACACGCGCTGAACGTAGCCCAGTAGTCCAACGCAAACTCAGCACGGGTGTGCTCGAGGTCTTCCGTGCTCTTCTTAGCCTGTTGGGGCTTCTGAGACGTAAAACCATGGCTGAAGATACCAATATTGTAAATAATCACTTAAAATTATCAAATTTCAGAAAAACAACATAAATCACCGATTGGCAAGACGCTCACACATTCGCTGAAGCGCAAGTAGGCCGCTCCGCTTGACCTCCATGTATTTGACCACCCAGACGGGTTCAAGTGCTCCATGATGCTTCGAGTAGTAAGGGCCTAGTATACACAAAAAACAAAAAGTACTCAGAAAAAGTTCAAGTTACAAACAGCAGCCACATCTTACATGTTCTGCTCGACGCTTGTCCTTCATGAAGGTGACGATGGCAGGGACGTCAGGAAACGTCTCCTTGCGTCCCTGCCCCTTCAGCGTCTTGGAGGTGGCGTGACCAGTGAAGCTCAACAGCTTGTCGGCCTGCTGCCACCACCCGTGGACGGTGCCGCGAGCGCACAGCAACTTGCGGGCCACCTCCTCCACTCCCACCACTTGCATTCGACGCACAGCGTCTCGCTTCTCGCGCACGATGTAGCTCCGCTGCTTTGCCCTAGGCTCGTTGTTCTCCATGGCGCGAAATGAAAAGTGTCATTGGCGCCAAGAATTAGGAGCAGGCAGGAGTACTTTTACCAGAACCATCCAATAATTTGCTGAACGTTTATTGGGTATATTATTAAGAAAAATGATTTTGATTGGATAAAACATTTCAATGTTTTAATATGGGTACGGCTTTGAAATGCCGGCTTGTACGTTGCCGGTTTTATCCGTCGTTGTCTGTACTGCAGGCGGGGGTTGGCGTACAAATTGGATAGTCTTCACTGATAGTAAGAAGTTTCAGGATTAATCGTCGTGCGTCAGAACCTTTCCGTTGGGTATACCGTTTGATGCTCGCATTAAACACTTCACATGGGTTGTTTGTAGTGGTATATGCTCCAGGAGAACGGTAAATCTGCCACCTCCAGAAAGGACTAACCATCCACTGTGTGTAAAAGTACGCAGTGAAACTGTGCAGTCGTGTATCGTTTTGTCACTCCATTGATATCCGTTTCCACTATAAAACAAGCTGTTCCCAACTGAGAGTATAGTGTATATCTAGAATTCGACGGTATACAATGGCGCGACGTAGTTCAGGCAGGTGTCATATGCGCTTCCGAACATTGTACAGCACGCGAAAAAAGCACATGAGGAAAATGCTGTTTTCGAAGCCAGTTATTCCCATCGGTTTTAGAGTTGAGCGCTTTCAGCATCACCCATGACAGCATCAATTCTCAGTCTTACACCCATGCGCTCGTATAATACACGAACAAAACTTCCAATCATCTGGTAGTAATCGTGCTGCGCCCGTTGACTAACAATGCACACTGCGGCAAGATGGTATATCCGTCGCTTAACCGTAAACCGCAAGTTATCACGGGGTAGCCGAGATCGCTAAGCTTAAACATAGCATCGAGATGAAAAATAAAGAACGACTTCTTCTCCTGGAGGAATGGCGTTCCTGCAACATTACATCACAACAACACGACGTATTATTGCAACGTTATGAGCTTAATGCAACGTTCGCTAATCTGACAGGATGCACAACCCATCATCTTCCCATCGCAATGATCGTAATTTATCCACACCAGCGAAAAAATACGTGCTCTATTTGAGTGACGCGCGGCAGACGTGAGGTACATCTCTCTTAAACGAGGATACGCTGTTTGAACGAGTACATGATTGTGACCAAATATACATTAGCATATCTACCTGCATGAACCTGCTTCGCTGTTGATCATGGGGTTTTCATGAGTGAAATGACTTCGACTCGTGCTAGTTATTGTTGGGTTAAATGTGGTGCTGTCATTATTCTTCAAGCTAACGTTGCTCTATTTCGTAACGTTGCGCTACACAGTAACGTTGCCCTACACCAAAGTGGTGCTTTAAGGTTGCGTAGTTCCGTCAGAAGTGCTGCTGATGGAGGCAGCAGCAGGGTCGATCCACGCAAAGTGTTGCAGAGAGGTCGCTCCAAACTTGGTCCGTGCATTGTAGATATCTCAAACGTCTGGTGGCGAGTTTAGCACCCACGCAGTCAAGAACATATGCCGAGTGTCGGGCAACTTGTTTAGCGTCTCCTTCTCGAATACCTTTGGTGACAACAGTCATCTCTGCATCGAATGTGGCACGGAGATAGCTGTCGCGAAGCTCGTTGTATCCATTTATATTGTCAATACAATTGACTTTACTTGGAGCTGGAGCGTGAAGTACTCGCGCCGTCGTAAAATCCATTGCCTTCATACGAGGGTATCGACGCCGGTAGGCGAGAATACGCGTTTACGATGTTTTGCCTTTGACACGGACACCTGTCGTTTGACTACATGGACACGCCACATGATTAGCAACGTTGCACAGCAACGTTGCAACAACAACGTTAGCCAGGAAATGTTACTCATGTACCCCAAAGAAAGTTTGCTCACCTGCACGTTTCGGCGTACTGGATTCAGTATCGTCACTCGATTGTCTGGACTTCACCTTGAATTTTCTGGCTGTTAGTGCCTATCATTTACGAAGTGATGTCATGAGTATAAAGATCCTCCAGGTAAATTCCGATGCAACACACCGGTACTGCGAACGTTCTGCTTTGCAGGCGACCGGCTGCGATCCTTCTTCTTTGCAGGCGACGGGCTGCGATCTTTCTTCTGTTCAGGCGACGGGCTGCGATCCTTCATCTTTGCAGGCGATGGCGTGTGCATTTTCTCCGGAGCGGTTACACGTGTTTCTGGCAACGTAGTCGGGTGATCTAATGCAAGCGAGTTGTTGCAACAATAACGTAAGCAAAGAACAACGTTAAACAATGAGCAACATTAGCAAGTGCAACGTTAACAATGAGCAACATTAGTAAGGGCAACGTTAGCAGTCATGAATGATATCGTGTCCACTTACCCACGGCTGGAAGCTTGACAACTGAAGCACTCCCAGATGCTGGCTTGCTTGTCGGCGGCAGTGCTTTCACTGGTGACGGTCAGGAACGACCACAATCAACAAATAACGTTAGAATGAAATAAGCGTCGAATAAGATAAGTAAAACAACAAAGACAACTTACCCGGTCCATGCGGTGCCCTTTTAGCTTGTTTCTTCCGCTTCTTAGTGTCTATCTTGGCCTTTGCTTTCCCTTTGCCTGCCCCGGTTAGTGAGTAGCAAACGCGTTAGCTACTGACAGTACACATCGACATACACACGTACACGTACGCGCATCAGTCTTCGCCCTCTTTCGCGCTGGATCTTCATCCGTCTCCTGTTCTTCCTCCTCCACCACAAAACCTTCGTCGCTTGAATGATCCCGGCCCATTTGTCGATAGACCGGGGGAGCTCGGACACGAGGTTTCTTTCCTACACGAATAGGAAGATAGTTAGCGCGCGTCGTCCTGCATGTGCTCGCATCTGCGTTTACCTGTCGCCATGTGCGTGCACGTGGCGGGGATTCTGCATGTGGCGGGGAATCGGTTCTTTTCAAATGAAGGGCTGAGATTCCTCCCCCTCTTCCTACTAAGTACAATCTTCAAATGAGGGAAATCGTTTTGACTACACACCTCACGCACAAATTTGAGGACTTGACTGGCCAGATATTTTCCGTGTAAGGTATTTTTCCAGCAACGTTATTTGCAAAAAAGCAACGTTATTTTGCTGTGGTTAGGTTAAAATAACGTTGCGGGACCCCGACAGCGAGCGCTTGTAACTACATTCTCATTTTCCAACTAGTCACGTGTTGTTACCATCTCCCGTCGTGGAGGAACTCATTACGACGGAACAAATTTAAAATTAGCTCAGAGTATTGAGTTAATCCGCGAACAGTGTATCACGTTTTACGGTCATTCGCCACCCGATACTGTTTTTCGACCAGTTGGTACGCATGCCGGCTGACCTCCTTCGACAACTTTTCCACCAAAGCCGAAGCTCGGGCTCCTCGCCTCGATTCCGGTTGGCGAGGCCGAGTTGCAGTTCCCGTCGTCGTTCACCCGTCTTACCCTTGTCGGCAATTTGCGCTCGAGCTGGGGTTCAGCGCGCTTGCACTATGCAACCACATACACACCCGTTCTCTGCCTCAAATACTTCATGACCAGCTTGTTCTTCGCACCAGCGGCTTGCATGTCATCCACAAAATCAAAAACATCGGGATCTTCAATTCTGCGATTCGAAGGGTGATTCTCGTACGTGCGTTGACCCAGTGTGTGGTTGTGCGCGGCTATCTGCTGTGTCACCTTGACTCGGAACCCCATGTGGCCTGCCCAACCGACAGTCACAGATATTTGCGTCTCGCACTTGGTCGACTTGCTGAAGTACGAATCACGCTTGCCCGTCGAACAACTTGGACGCGACCAGCCGTGCGTGCAAATCAGCCGGCGGTAGTATTTCTCAAACGTCGCTGGTATTTCAGTGGTAGGCGTGATGTTGCCACGCTCCGCCAGGTCCTTGTTCCTCTCTTTGACAGACGTCGAGGTCCTCTTCTTGAAAAATTGGTGGGTCTGGTCTTGATATACCTCCAGATAATCGAAAAACTCGTCCCAAGTAACAAAGTAGCGTTTCCCAATAGCCAGTGTGACTACTTGATCGTCAGTAGAGACAGGAACGTGGTCCTCCAGCGCGTGTACCTCCGCGGGTGCGTCGCCGGACCCAGGTTCCGACTCGGCCGACGCCATTCTCGTCGTATTTGCGTCCGGCGGCAGGGATTTCGAAATGAAAGGCTGTGCGGGATCGGGGAGGGAAGAAATGAGAGAGAGGGGTTGTTTCTCTAAAATAGCATGCTGATCAAATGTCGAGAATTCACCTGTCGCGATGATAATGTATTTTATAATTTAACTGACGCTCAGTGTGTGACTTGATTCGCTTCCTTAGGATATTCATTAAACACGGCTATCCTCAATTTTGTATGTGGTATATTTTATTATGTACTACATACATGATATAATTATGCTATTTCACGGTGAATATGACCATAACGAGAACTCCGGATGGTTTTTACATGTAATATAACAGGTATTACTTTGGTCACAGGTTTTCAAAGGGTCACTATATCAAAGTTAATTTTGGGTTACGTACCTGTATCAAAAGAAAATTATTCCCTCACGACTAAAATAAAATCCAGAGAATTTTGCCTACCGATTTACAATTTATTTCTGACTCCGATGTAATTAAATGAGTCGAAAGGCAAATCACATGTGCTCATAGTGAAATCAAGTTGTTTGCACAGTCAATATCTGGCGCCTGGTATTGTGCCAAAAAGGGTGAAAGCCACAATAATTGAATGCGTTTTGTATTTTGTATTTTTTTATTCCACGTAAATTACCAGGTCATAGTGCTCTGGAAAATAATAAATTTCAGAGAATGTATAAGCTTATAATGGTATATACAAAGCGGCAGATATAAAAGAAAATGAAGTTTGTATTCGATCATCCACACCAACGCCGTAGCAGTATCAAATGTAGCGGCTTTATAACAATATTAAGCTATTATATAAAAAATAGCAAAAATAAAGTAACAATCTATTTTAAAAAAGCTTAACATGAAATATGCCCGCGATAAAAGTTTTATCATAAAACTGACAAAATCCAACCTTAGACTACCCGGTAGCCCTTTTGGTGCATCAATCATAGCATACTTTAACTGAATCACCTCTCCCTACGTGTGACACGCTAATCACGGCTGGGTTGCATCGTCGTCACTTTATCAGAAAGCTTCGAGGCGTAAGCAGCGGCGGAAGAAGCTATTCGCTCGCTGAGCGTCCGCCGCCGCCCCCTGTGCTCTAGATTGCACCCGCCTTCTCCCCCCTCTCCTTCTGATTCCAATCGTCTGCTTCTCGACGTCTAACGCCCTGTATCGCCGTCGCAAATGTCGTCCAACCCGAGCGCCCGCCTGAACGGCATCTTCCAGGACGCCTCGGCCGTTGGCGGCGGAGGCAACGACGCGCTGCGCTACACGGCGCCCCGAGAGCCTTCGCACAAGCAGCAGCAACAGCAGCAGCCGGCGGCGACCCCTACGGCCTCCTCGGCGCCCTCCTCCGTCGTGTTCTCCACCATGGTCTCACTGTATCAATACGACGCCACGGCTCGTAAATACGTGCAGCAGGGAGGCGCCACAGCCGGCAGTAAAGCAGCCGTGGGGTGCGTCATAGTGGGCGCTGATACATCCTACAACTTGCTGTTCTACAACGCTACCAAGCAGCATTTGTGCGCCGTCCCCATCAAGTTGGCAACCTTCAAACCGACGCTGCAAGCTAAAAGTTACGTGAACTTTTACGACGAGCAAGGCGTTAATTGGTCAGTCAAGTTCCCGAGTGATGCACAAGTGCTGGAGTTCATGAGGCAGGTTTTCCTGGCCAAGATCCACGTGGAGATCTGGGGCAGTGAAAAGACAGTGACCAAGACGAACCCGACGGGTTTGATTCAGGATGATTTGGTGTTTGTGAAGCCAGAGACCCAGCAGGTGAGCAATGGAGACACGGTGGCGGTTGCATTCAGTGCATGGAGAGTGGTGGGCAATGCCAACTCGGCGCCGGCAGACGTGGTGACCAAGTACGCACCCTTTGAAAAGGCTGGAGAGAACGATCTGCGCAAGATTCGACTTGGAGATAGCAGCGAACGCATCAAAGCTTTGGAAGAGGGTATTGTGGGTATGAAGAAGGGCGGGAAGCGTATGGTGCTGGCCCCACCCGGAAAAACGAACGGGCAGGACTGGTATTTGCTCGAGATTGAGCTCTTCAAGACCAAGACAGGACATGGTACAACGCAGCGGAAGTCTGTGCCAGCTGTAAATACGGCAGTAGCAACTGAGGCAGCTTCCCGTCCATCTAGCACGGAGAAAAAGTCATCTCGACGGCGCTCAAGCGCCAGCTCTGGCAGTAGCAATGCTGCGGAAGGTGCATCATCATCGCGCTCAAATAGCACTCGCAATCTGAATGATAGGAGCGATGCTGTCAGGAACGGAGACCTGGTGCCGTACGAAGAAGACTTGAACAGTGCCGCTGCAAAGAATGAGATGGAGCTGAAGGAGTTACGCTTGCTGCAACGGGAACAGCAATTAGAGCTTCAAGCGCGTGCGCTTGAGCGCGAGCGGATGGCCTCCACTGGCGGTGGCTTTGGATCCATGGGTTTTGGTTTGAATAGCAGCTTCAACAGTAGCTTTCCGAGCTCCTCAGCGCTATTCAATAATAATGCGCTTGGTGGAGGACGCCCCGCGGATGCAATACTGTCAGAGTTGAACGCCAAGGTAGACTACCTAATCCGGATGTCGCCGGGCACGTCATCCAATTCTGGCTCCGGGATCGGCGCTGGGCCTAGTGATGTGGCTGCAGTTATTCGGGGTGTGGAGAGGCTTGCCAGTGAGAACGACAGACTTTTGACACAGATCAACTCCCAGCACCAGCAGCAGTCATCGTACGAGAAGCGTTGTGAAGAGCTTTTGGAGCAAAATCAGAGGCTGCAGGAAGAGAAGAGAACGCTACAGGAACGGTATCAGTCGGCTGCGAGCTCTCAGCTGAATGCAACGTCGGAGCTCAGTGCTTTGGCTAGTGCTCGGGATGCTGCAGTTACCCAAACGAACCGTTTGCACGCCGAGTACCAGCAATTATTGACTGCTTACTACCAGCTGCAGCAGCAACAAGGTGCTAGCAATGAGACTGAGGAACACAAGCAAGCTTTGAATTTTGAGCGCGAAGCCCGCGCTCGTGCGGAAAAGCAGCTTTCCAAGGAGACGCAGGCTCGTGGCTTAGCGGAACAGGAGTTAGTACTCACAAAAAAACAGCATGACGTGGCTCTGCAAGTCAAGGCATCAGAGCTTTCAACGGCGACTGCAGGATTGGAGCAACAGGTTCGCTCGCTTCAGATACAACTACAGAAGGTTAACGACGACAGATTGCGACTGCAGGTCAATGTGGAGGAGCAGACACAGCGCTTGACAGCTATCAGTGAAAGTAAGGAGCGTGACTCGAAGCAGCAACTGGAAAAGTCTGCCCAGCACGTTGCGCAGCTTCGGCAGGAGAACCAGGACTTGGCTGGCAAGCTGGACGCGTCCTCAGCACGCGTTCTTGAGCTGGAGACGGAACTGGAGTCAAAGACTGCTGCACCGAAGGAGAATGCAAAGAAGGAAAGTGCCCTAGCAGCCGAAGAGAAACGCATTTTTGTTGAACAGATAGAGTTGCTTCAGCAGAAGGTGAAGGATCTGGAGCAAGAGAAGTTCGAGCAAGTGCAGCAGACACTGGCGTCTGGTCGTTTGTCGTCACCCGGTTCTAGTCCTCAGGGGCAGAAGAAGGGTTTTGACGGTGAGTGCGAGAACTGTGCTGCAGTGAAGGAGCGTGAACAGGCAGCAGAGCGAGCCCTGGCTGCCGCGGAGGCGATTAAGCGCGAGGCGCAGGATATGCTTGCCGTAGCGGCGCACACTGGTGGCGGCTCGGAAGAGCGTGAGAGGCTGGTGGGCCTGTTCAAGGAGTCCGTGAATGAGATGTTCTTCCGCTTCCAGGATTTGTTCGAAGAGGAGACGGCCGTGGACGGTAAGCAGGTTCTCACTGCGATTCGCAAGGTCCTGAAGTCCAGCACGAAGACTATCATCCAGCAGCTGCAGGAATCCCCGCCGCAGCAGGATACCGAAACTGAAGCAGAAAGCGATGGCAACATGAGTGATGGCCCTCCAGCACCACCTCCACAGGACACCCCTACCGTCCAAGTTGCCCAAACAGCCGAAGCTGTCGCTGAGACTCTTGCGCCTGTCGAAGTAACAGTGTCGGAAGAACGGCATGTAGAGAACGACCACGACGTTGAAGACAAGTCAGCAGTGGCCAGTGCTACTGTCGAGGACACCGCCACAGCTGATGAAGAAGAGAAGCCCAGCGCATCTACGACGGAAGCGAAAGTAGAGTCAGAAGCTGTCACCAGTGCCACACCAGCGGAGGTGGCGCAAGCTCCAGCCATAGCTACAGCCGCAACAGTCCCTGCCCTTCATGTTGCGCAGTACCCTTCAAGCGACGAAAGTGACAGCGATTCCGAGTTTCAAGGGTAGACGCAACGCCGTGAAACTAAAAGGCAAGGCGCACGGGGCAGCAGGACGATCGAAGGCTTGAAGTGCTTCGTCGCCACACCACAAACCACTCTGCTAGTAGCATTCCTACAGCTCGATTTTGATGCTGGATTGCAGGCGAAACTAAACCACTAAAGAAAAATATGAAATCCATTTGAACAAATCGCTTCATGTAAGCAGACCCAGCCCAACGACGTCGAGCGTCATGGACGCGAAGCCAAGTGTTGATTGAGCATTCATGCCCATTTTGTGATTGGCCATCGATTGTCAAGAGACCAGGAAGCGCAATGCCCGCAGGAACCTCGACCACTAAGAAGACGCCTGTGCGCATGGGCAAGATTTTCTCGCAGATGCTGGCGGACTGCCCGATGGACGTACGTGTCTAAAGTATCATTCTGGTGGTGATGGTTATCGAAGCCTTGTGGCAGCAGATATTGACTTTTTTTTTTTTTATTGTTTTCCCGCTGATGCCGCCAGATCCAAGTGTACGGCAAGTGCGTGGCCGACATCCACGGAGGCGTGAGTCGCCAGGCGTGCGAGAAGGAGTTCCAGAAGCTGCGCGCGTGCTTCGAGCACGTGGCCCACAAGCGGCGCGCCTAGAGAGAGGAGAGCGTCATGATAAGCAGCTCTCAATCGCCCATTTTGGCTGAATTTCTAGTCCAAAAATTGAAATATCACGTTAGCGCTCCAATCGGTCCGCGACAATCGTCATTTAGGAATTTCACGCACGTGGGTCGCATCGAGGCGATGGATGTGGCGGCCGCGTTGGCGTCCTGCGCCTCCCAGGGCGACTCGGAGCGCCGAAAAACGCTTGTTGACTCGGCCGCGAACTCCTCTATCAGCAGTGAAAGCGAGAGCCATGAAGACGCCGTGGATCGCGAGGGATCCGAGGAAAGCGATGACAACTTCGGCGCCGACGCGTTGCCCAGAGATCGCGAGAGTCTGGAGCACGAACTGGCGCGGCTAGGCGAATTAGAGCGCAGACTACAGGACGAGACCGCCGCGGATTTTGTGGTCGGCTGCGAGCTGCTCAAGTTCACGAGGCAGCAGCGGGTGGACAAGGCCCACGCGGCTCTGGAGCGACGGCACACGGCGGCGGTGAAAGTGTACGAGTACGCCGGCGAGAAAGCCAGAGAGACGTACGCCAGTAGCTGCGCCGAGCTCCAGAGAGAGATGAACGCGGACATTGAACGGGAGCTGCGGAGACTGCAGACAGCAAAGGAGGGAGTGAGTGTGACCAGTCGCCGACGACGAGCGGTGAGGGACGAGACCCCCGGACGGTTCTCGACTCCCGCCAAGAGCCCGGGCAACAGCTTGAGGAGACGACGCACCATGTACACAAGTGATGGAGATGATGACGGACCCGAAGATGTGTTCTTGGCCTCGGCGTCGCCCGAGGACAGAGCGCACAGAGTGCAGTTTCAGGAGAAAAAGCGGCTCGAGCGGTTGTTGGGACGCGCGTCCGTCTTCCAACCTGTTGTGAAGCAGGTGACGGCCGAGGAGATCGCAGAGGACCTGGAAGCCATTCGGGGTGCTGCCCAGTGCAATACAGTGGCCTTGGAGACATCCGTGAACAAGTCTGAAAGGAAACACAAGACGAAACAACCACACAAGCACCAACAGCATCAGCCGAAGATGAAACAGCAGCAGCAGAAGAAGAAACCGAGACGACAGAGACCAATGATCATCACTCCCAGGAGGATACCACGCGCGTCGGGACCGAACCTACCTGCGTCTGCGACACTGTTGCATAGTATTGCAAAGGCAGCAGTGAAGAACCGACTGCCCAGACTTCACTACAACCCGCGCATGCTGCAGGAGGGTCAGGAGGTTGAAGTTTACAAGCGGCAGCGAGCAGAAGAGGCGACTGGTAACGTGGATGAAAGCCACGACGAGTGCGTGCTGTCCGGCATTATTACTGCCGCGACTGAGACGCAGGTGTACGTGCTCACAGCCACCGGCCGCTTCGATTCCTTTAGCGTTCGCGACTGCGTTCTCGGCTCGCTCTATGTGCGGGGACTAGAGAACAACAACAGTCCGACAAATAGCGTCAGCAACAATACGACCTCCAGCAGCACATTGGAATAGATAAGCAGGCAAATGAACACTACCAAACCTGCGACGGCAACCGCAGCAAATCGGCTACACAGCAGCATACGTGGAGACGTCTATTGGCGGAGGATACACTTCACTTGCTTGACTTCTCTGTACTGGTCTGTCTTGCTATGAGTTGGCTCTACTCAGAGCGGCGGATAACCTCTTGGCCACCCATGTATGGCCTGAGAACCTCGGGGATAATGATGGAGCCGTCTTCCTGCTGGTTGGTTTCCCACAAACTAATGAGCAGACGAGGGACTGCACAAGCCGTACCGTTGAGCGTATGCACAAAAGACGTTCCTGCCTCCTCATCCTTTGGGTCCTTGTGGCGAATGTTGAGGCGGCGAGCCTGGTAGTCGGTGCACATGGACATGCTTGAAACTTCGCCGTACTCTTCGCGACCAGGCATCCAGGCCAGCAGGTCAAACTTGCGGTACGCAGGCGCACCAAGGTCACCAGTGGCCATATCCACCAACTCGTAGTGCAGACCCAGCTCTGCGTACATGCCCGTCTGGATTTCAACCATTTCCTCGAAAAACTCCTGGGCCTGTTTCTCGTTGGCACAAAAGGCAAACATCTCTACCTTGCTGAACTGGTGGATACGATAGATACCACGCGTCAGACGGCCACCGTGGCCAATCTCCGTACGGAAACAGTGGCTAAAGCCGGCATACTTCAGCGGCAGCGTGGGCGTCGACAAGATCTCGTTGCTCTTCATCGCAGCAAGCGTAATCTCCGACGTAGCAGTCAGACACAAGTCCGAGTTGGCGATTGAGTAGATTTGCGTCGCCTCGCCACGCGGCTGAAATCCACACCCTTCCACAAGCTTGTAGTGTGCCACATCTGGCGGCAACATGACCTTAAATCCACGCGCGCGCAGCTTGCTCAGCGTCCAGTGCACCAGTGCGATCTCCATCATAGCACCTTCATTGCATAAGTAAGTGAACTTGGACCCCGCAACTCTAGCAGCCGTCTGGGTGTCCAGCAGCTCCAGCTCCGTAGCCAAGTCGTAGTGGTCCTTCGGCTTGAACGAGAACTCAGGCTTCTCTCCATGCTTCATAACCACACGTGAATCCTCTTCTGCGCCCACAGGCACATCCGGATGCGTGTCGTTAGGTATCTTGAGCGCCTCGAGCTCGAGCTCCGTCGACACCTGCGTCAGTTCGCTCTCGACGTCCACAATCTCGCGCTTGATCTCTTGGCCACGGAGACGCAGAGCTTCAAAGGCCTCTTCTGCCTCTTGTCCCTGCTTTTTCTTTGCGGCAGCCGCCTGGCCGAGCTGCTTGGCGTGCGTGTTGCGCACCGCTCGCAGGAGGTTGGCCGTGTGGCGCAGCTTGGCCTGACGCTGGTACAGATCGGCCACGAGCTGCGGGTTACCCTCGCTGAAGCGCTTCTTGCCGTTCTCGATGGCCGCGTCCACGTTCTCCACCAGCTTCTTGTAGTCCAGACGCGCCTTCACGTGGCCGTGTAGATTCGACGAGAACTCGTCGGGGCTCAGCGCAGCGGCGGTGGCGATGGATCCAGAAGCGGCGGAGGAGGAGAAGGACGCACGAGTGAGCTGCGAAGCGGATGCGATGCAATGAGGTGCTCGAGAAAGACACGCACGCGCGAGCGCCACCGCGCTGCGGGTCGGTAGCATTGGCATCTTTGATTGAGATGTGCGGCTTGAAACGTGGTGGTGATATGCTGTGTGCGACACATAATTATGTACAGAACATGTATTATGAATTCGTACACCACAATTCACACATTTACCAATTTAGAGAACCATGATCGTGTGGACAGTCTAAGGGAACTGAATCCTCGCGAGGACTGCCACTGGAGCTGAAGTCACGGCGCAGCCATTTACATTCCGTGGATAGCAGTGGGAGGAGCGTGATGGTCAGCAGTTGTGCAGCCCCAGACATCTCAGGCATCTGCAACCAGCGTTGCCAAGTCCGCAGCCAGCACTGGTGGTGCGAGAGTGACTCACCAACAAGTATTCATTCGCCTGAAAAGAACGCACGCAAGGTCAGCTGTTGAGCTTGACTTGCGTGCGTAAGTACAACAAGAGCAACTGCAAGGACGTCTCTCCCTGGACGGCCAAGGCGATCGGCGAGAGCGTCCGAGAACTAGTATAGAAACATTTACTTCGCTATTTGCTTCAGAGCAAGCAACCAGTAACAATCAATACACGTTGTATTCACGGGAGTTCCAGCTCCCAATTCGCTAGCACTTCACAAAGTTAACTTTAGTGTCTATCCTTCAACCGATGAGGCCTCGCAGTGGCCGCGCAACTCAAGTCGCCCATGGGACTGCGAACACCGAGATGACTGCTCCTATGGCAACCGAAGACACGAACGTGTCGAACGTGACGACGACGATCAGCACCACCGCCATTCCGGTGCTGTCAGCGTCAATCGTACCACCCTACGTTACTGACGTCTCTCACCCTGCTCGTGTCCAGTGGAAGCGGGAGAGGCAAGAGTACGAGGATGCAATCGAAGCCCGCTGCGCCACTACCGGCGAAGATAAGGCGAAGGTACTTCGTAACGTCTAAAACTCGTTCAACTGACAGCTCTTTAGCACCCTGTGCAAGTTGTAGTGGGGGCATCACCGTTGAGGATGTGACCGAGGAACGCATCGTGGCCGAGCTGAACAAGATAATCAGCAACGTCATGAATGGCGCGATTGTTGACGTTGACTTGATCTTTGATGCCGAATTGAAGATGGACCTTCGTGAGCGCGACGTCAAGGTCCGCGTCATCATCTACTTCACGAGATGTGATGACATCATCTTGCAGCACGGCCTGGCCAGCACGTTCTGAACAAAGACTGGAGTTAAGGAGAAGTGCAAGATTCTGAAGAAACATCTCCAGCCAGCTGCATTACGTGATGAAGTTGAAACTCACCTCCGCATCGTGGACTCATCAAGCATAGTCGATGAACATGCTCTGTACCTTCTCGTAAAAGAGAAGACGATGGAGCAAGAGAAGGTGCACCAGCTACTGTCCAAGCGGAAGCAGCATACATGTAACAGTAGAACTCGCAGTATAAACAAAACAAAACGAATCGTGGCGGCAACAACGGGCCGCGTCTGAACACCATCCGAGCGAGCTAAGAAATTTTGGGTTTGTTGGAAGCTTGAGGGCACTTGAGCGGATGCTGGTGAAATGAGAAGTGAGTAGATTGAAATGAAAGTTATGCAAAGCTGTGGTGAGTGAATTCTTCCTGTGCTGCTATCCTTGCGTGGGATGTTAATCGCTAGACACCACAACGAAGGCGGACAGACTCCACAACGAAGAAACCTCAGCTGATAGGCTAAAAAAATAGTCGTTTCGCGAGCTGTATGGTTAAGATAGAAACGGAAATCTGCCGCTCTAAGTGAGCAGGCCACAGAGTCAACGGGAGTGATCACCAAGTTGTCCAAGGTCAAGACGGCCACGGAGACGACCGGACATTGGATCTAGGTGTAGGCAAGCTATACACTGCTAGCGGAATTCTGTTCATATTGACCAAGAAATCACACAATGCCGATCGATTTGTTAGGCGAGTATGGCTGCGAAGACATTGTGTTGCATGTCACTTTTCCCGATGCAGAAATGGCTGGAAAGTCCATCAGCGACTTCGCAGTTAATGCAAAGAAGAACGTGACGACCAAAAAGAACAGTGGAGACTATAGGAAGTGGGTGTGCTCAGCAAATGGCTGCAAGTGGAATGTCACCTTTTCTCGGCGACTTATTAAGGAAAACACCAATATCAATAAAAAGAGACCCGTCTCCAAGCTCAGCCACCTGCCTAACAACTCCTGGTACCTTTCAAAGTTTAACTTGCAGCACGCGCAGTGTTGTAGCAGCACTGCCAACCCGAACGGCAACCAAATTACACGAATGCCAGGATCTCAGGCGTCGATTTTAGAGGGACACGACACATCTAGGGCCCGCGTTGAGAACAACTTAAAAGAGGTGGAGAACATAAATGTTTCGAGGAAGAGTTCGAATCTTTACAGAATTATAAGGGCTGTACTCACAGGTATGGGTGACAACAAGAGAATCGTGCCTGTCGCAGTTGCCTACGTTCACAAAGAAACCATTGACAATTTCGTTTGTTTTTTTTTGCGAACTGCATCGCGGTGGGCATTTCTCTGCATGACCGACCAACGTTCACTGATCGTGGTAAGCAGCTCTCGGCTCAAATAGTCCTTGTCAGCTTGGGCTTGAAGTCCACCTCAAATTTTGCTCCGTTCATATCTGCTTTAATACAGTGGACAAGTTTAAGAAGGTAAATGCAAGCAAAGACACCGTCAACAAGCAAATACGGATTCTCCAAGCTTCACGTACGATGCGTGAGTATGAACGGAACATTGAGCACCTACGAGAATTGTTCCCTACAATGATTTCATATATAGCTTATGGGAAGCGGAGGGAAGAATACGTATGGTCGTATCTTCGCAGCATCCATCCAAGAAGTTGGACAGTAATTAGCAACAGCGCAGTCAGCCCGGAGGAATCGAAGGGGCTCGAAGACAACTGGAAATGTATACCGAGTTATGGTGAAGGGCTGCCACGTTTTGGAGTGCGTTCGACTAGCGGAGTAGAAGGTGACAACAACGGGTTACTTTGGAAGCGGGCCCGCACCAATATGGTATTTCGAGCCTTGCGAGCGTATTGCTTGCGTGCAGTAAATATCCGCAACTCCTCATTAAAGGAAGATAGGGCCTGGACGGCGGGTGATTTTGACATCACTCCACATGCGAAGAAACTTTTCGATGATGAAAAGAAGTACGTTGCGAAACTCACCGACGTGCCATCTAAAATACCCCGTCTGTATACGATGTCCTCCGGTAATTTCATCAGGCGTATTTTGTCCGCACGATTCACGAAGCATTTAGCAGAGTTGAGATCAACTTGCCTGTCGATACAATATCAACCACGTCTAGCAGTATTTTACCTGTCCCAACATACCGACAAGTTGGTGGGTCTCGTAGGACTCGTACTACCGATATTCAACGCGGTCAGAAACGAATTAGGAGCAGAGGTGAAGAGACAAATGCATCGCGATCTGGTAATACGGGGGTGAGCTTCACAACGGTGGAGACATCTGCGGTAAGTGAGTACGACGACACGTCAGCTATCGATGCGTTTTTTCAGACTCAACTCACCGCCCCCAGTTGTAATGAAAGAGCCGATTATCTTTGCAGTACATGTAGGTTGGTTGGTCATAACGCAGCTCGCTGTTCATTTACATGACATGATCTTGAAGAAGCAGGAACAGCTATACGCCATGGGGAATACGTGCTTGGAACTCCTCCTCTCGAAAGCTGTGAAGTCTCTCGAGTTGGTAAGGACGCGGGTGGTGGCTTGTAAGAAGATATCATGCTGGATATCCTAACGGCAAGGAACGTATAACCAGACGAAGACGGAGTGGTATTAGAAGTTGCTAACCAGTGCAAATACATTGTCTAACGATACCTTATATCCTAGTTTGCGACGAGTAACAACATCCCGTCAACATTGCCGATGTAACCCCACGATATCAATTGCGCGATAGAGACAACCAAGCTTCACCACACCATACCAAAAAATATCCGACCGGAGGACCTCTCCGACCTGTACCACAACGGTGGTACACCTTACTTTTGAATGATAGTTACGGTACCACTCGCGGGAATGGTTAGGGGAGATCAGACTGTCGCAGTCACTTACACAAAGAGCCTGCTCTATAGGCGGCTCCATAGGCGGCTCCATAGGCGCAAGGAAATAGCCTGTAACGCCCTGTGGGCTGAGAAAAACGCAAAAAAACAAAAACATGCAATTATGGCTCGAGAGGTATGTGCTCTCGAGCCGGTAATGAGCCCGCGTTTTCGGTGGCGGGGTCCACTATTAGAAGCATCCGCCAGCGTGTAATATCTGTCTATTTTGATTGGTGGATTAACTACCAATAAGCCCATGCCACCTGCAACACGTCTAATCAGGCTGATTGGACGCGCGGCCAGCGCAAGTGGCTGACAGGGCACACACCATAAATACGGCTGCACCAACGCCGACGGAAGGGCCGAGCTTTCAGTCTTCTTTTTCTAAGCGCCGCCGCTTAGATCTCCCACTCGGCTACCCAGTCCGTACAGAGCGTACGGCCGCTCTC
>JAHWLE010000563.1:0-20543 GCA_024679135.1 Phytophthora foliorum | reverse complement strand
AAGAAGTATCCGCGACATGTGTTTGTGTTGAGGGTAGGTTAGCGGCCTAGTTCTCTGGATAGTTATATCCATAGTCTTAGGTGGGTTCGTGAACCGTGGATGACCCTGTGTAAACGTATGTCTGGACATTTTTGTAATTACTCATACTTGACGCCTTACAATTAGACAGATTAAAAGTCGTAATACCTTATAAAAGATAAAATTCAATGTGAACGTGGGTGAATTTTGACCCAACTGGTAAAGAAGGACATTCGAGCGACATTTGACTAAAGCAACATTCGCATGACGTTGTAATGAGCAATATAATTTATTATAGCAATAGCAACTTTCGCGACGTGTGTATAGGCACTCCCACCACGCACGTTATGGCCTACCCGGCTGTAGCTTCGTTTTTTTCTTACCAAGTATCGACTCTACGGTGCGCACTCTCACCGCTGCTGCTGGCGCCATCGATGTTGCTGCTGTACTCTCAGGTGCCGCATGAACCTCAGTTAGTACGTTAGTAAGTGTGGATACTCGACCCCCAATGCGCACACTCACAACTGCTACCGCGGTCATTGCTGCTGCTGCTGTACTCTCAAGTGCCGCATGAACCTCAGCAAACAAAGGTGGGGACATCTCGACCCCGCCTCCCCAAAAATGTTGTCCCGATGGAGACTACTGGATAGCGTGGGCATCTTAGTATTATCAGTGCCTGCTGCTGTCGCAGTACGTGGCCAGTTCACGGGCTACAACTATTACCAGTGCCTGCTGCTGTCGCAGTACGCGGCCAGTTCTCGGGCTACAACTTTTATGGCGGTAATATCAAGACCGGAAATGACCTGCAGCTCGGCTACTGCTGCGCCCGTACTTGCCAACTAGCGGCAGCTTGTCGTATAGTGAGCCCTGGGCGCTGCTTCAAGGCGGGAGTGAGACATTCAATAATGAAGGTTATTGGTGCGATCATCGACAGCTTCAGGAGTGGCTTGGACCACATCCGGAGAAACTACTGCAAGGTGAAAGCCCTGAACAAGCTCAAGTTGAATTAAAAACGAGCCGTCACGGCCAATCGCCATTTGACGATGAACAACGTTGACATGCACCTTAATATAACTGGAGTTCATAATACAATTGCGTGGACAGATATATATATCTTCATCGTGAGGATTAACGTTTTGCACAGCTTGCGCCTGAATATCTACGATCAATGCATCCAACCGCCGACTAAATTCTCGAAGCAACAATGACCCCCCGACTAAATTCTCCAAGCAACTTTCAGACGAATGCTAACACCTCGTACACCTCGTACAGATGCTTACGCTGAATAGGAAACCGCACTATTAAAGACACAACTTGTACCGCGATGTAAAGGGGGGATATGACGCTGTATTAAGCGAAGCAATCGATTGCCCACTTCGAATGCTAATCCCTAAGCTTCACCAGCTCTCCACCACTCACTCCGTTCTTGCCTGCTTGGATGACCCGCTTTTCTTCGAACGAAACCGCTCTTCGGCTTCATCCGCGACGCCAGCAAGCTTCTGCGATGGTTCGCTATTATTCGCCAAAGGCTGCTCCTCACCCTCTCCGGACGTTTGTGCGCCACGACAAGCCTTCTTCCTCTTGCTTCGTTTCGTTGTAAGGGGGAGCTCATGGTCGGTCTGGTTGCCTTCGGTGCTTTGGCTACCGTCGCCAGGTGCTTTAGCAGCAGAACTCTCGACCTCGGAGTCAGGTTCGTCGCCTTTGATCACCACTTCAACGCGAGTCGTGTTTCCTTGGGCCAGTTTGTTCTCGAACAAGCTCAAACCCGTCACACGCTCGACGAACACCTCTGTGCCGTCCGGAATGTCAGTGATATCGCGCGCGTTCGGGTCGGGTGTCTTCTTCGACCAAACCGACAAGCGGAAAAACGTCGACGCCTTCTCATCAAAGGTCATAGTCGGTTGCTCTTGTTTCAGCTCCGGCGTCAGCTTAGTCACTTCGTCGTCTCCCAGCCAGACATTCCACCCACCGGGGAACTCCTCTCGAAAAGCGATGAGCATATCGAGACTGATGCACAGTGGGGTCTTGGCTGAGGTAGCGTCAGAATTGGTGGTCTTCTCTTTGGCAGCTTCGCGAAGGGTATCAACAATGCTGGGCACCTTCTCATAGGTCGTCAGGCGCTTTTCCTGCTTGCGATTGATTTTGCGTTGAAGAAGATCAGCGAGCGTCATTTTACCTCTTGTCGGACAAACAAAAAGTGATCGAGGTTAAGTCGCTCGTATTGAGAAGCAGAATCGAAATCATTGTTCTTGTTAAATTGTTGGTTGTGAATAACTACAAACGATTACTCTCTCCAGATGCGTGAGGACGATATTCTGTATTTGCGTGGAACGATGGGTCTGTCGCGACATCTGCTTCGTTAGAAGCATAATTCAAACTTGGCATCAATGGCGTTCCTTAAAGGAATAATGGTACGCGGTTCGGCTACAACGATAACCTTTGAGCAGCAACTCTGATTAATGCTTCGTTCGAAGCATTGTTCGGAGTCAGCACGACGGAAGCTAGCTAGTGATATGCGAATCAGCTATGAAACATTTATCTCTCGTCAACGCGCGTTCGAAGCATGGTTCGAAATCGGCACGGCGCTTGATTCAGCCGCAGTAAATTTGTTTAGCGAGAATCGTACTGCTTCTTTCGAAGCACGGTTCGAAATGGGCGTGACTAGCGCGACTCATCGACCGGAAATCCTGCCGCGACACCTCCTACTGCATTGTTCGAAGCATGGTTCGAAATCAGCTTGACTGGCGCTCGGTTACTTCCAAGAATTTGCGGATAGGATGTATGCACTCTTTTACTGGGCTTAAAGAAAAGCATAGCAATTCATCATGTACGTCGCCTGTTGACGCTATTGTTCATTACGCGATTTTCCTCATCTTCCGCAGTGCTATGGATCCTCTGTGGCCAGCCTTCATATTCCAAATCTGGACGAACTTCTTCAACGGAAAACCTCCTGGGCTCCGCTTCCCTGAACTGGACGATTACTCGTGTTCGTGCGACCGGCGAATGTGCTTTGACGACAACGGTCCATCGTGTGGAAATTTCCTCTCCAAAGTCCTCTCTAACGATCAAAACTGCGACAATGGTATAGGATATGGCAATCGGTTTATCCGCACTCTCCATTTTCAGATTATTCCGACAATCACCGGTTTGGGGCTCTCGTCGCCCACCGCGTTGGTGAAAGGCGCATTTGTGGCTGAGTATGTCGGTGAGCTCATAACCGAAGAAACGAAACGTACTCGCAGCCCTGATTACATCATGGAGCTGATGACACCAACGAGTTTTCACGAAATTGTTTACATTGACGTTGGAAAAAGTGGGAACGAATCTAGGTTTATCAACCACTCCTGTGAGCCTAATTGCGAGTACGTCGAATTTCAGTCAATTGATGGGCCTCGTGTGGGCGTCTTCACTCTTCGTGATATTTCTGAGGGCGAAGAGATAACTGTCGAGTATACACCAAACAAGCTTTGGTTTCGGTGTTTGTGCGGTAAGCCAAAGTGTCGCGACAGAATTGATTGAAGTGTAAATGTAATATACTGTCGTTTCGCGGTATAGCTTTTTAGACAACTTTGTTTTCATGTTTGCTTTCATTGTCCGTTTCGCTATTGGTGTGTACATCACCTATTTGATCTAAAAGTTTTAACTAGTGATACACACTCATAGCTCCATTTGGCCGGCGATTTACACGAATACATCAGCTAACAATGTTGCACCTCATTCTCAGGGCACAAATACCAACAGTGATAACTTGTTTGGCCATCGAAGGTATTGATCGTATCACCCACTTCCAATGGGAAGAGGGACCATTTTCCACGAATCCGCGTTGTGTCGACGTAGTGGCAACTGGCAACTGAGAGGGTTCGGTGGTTGACGGTATATATTTAAATTCGCTTTGCAACACCACATTAAGATATAAACACATTCTCCGTGTTGGAAGCGCTCACGTTCATCGGTTCACTGTGGTTCACAATGGGCGCAAACACACAGTTGAACTCATGCACTTGCATCCGAAACAGAGCTAGCCAAGCCCGACTAACTCACAAGACTCGACTATGCCCGAAATGTACAGATACCATTGCTAATGGTACCCGTGCACGTACCTGGGCATCCAAAAGGAATGCTAGGGCATCAATGAATGACCGTGACCGTATAGATGAGCTTGTGCGGTCCAAACGCACGCGTTCTGCGCGCACTGGGCCTGAAGAGAACACAGTCGCTGGTGTTAACGAATGTCTGAAAACGTTTCCCAAAGTGGAGCAGAATGTGTATGATCGTGGAGGTGGTTGCTTGACAAGTGGTGTGATGAAAGAGGTTGCTTGCTGTGTCTGTGACTGTTTTCATCCTGTGGCGCGTGTTAAATCTACTAGACTCGGCGATGCTGGGGCTCTTATCAGCGCCATGAAAGCGCGGCTTAAACCGCCACCGAATTTGCCCACTAATCTTCGAGGGTATTACGATGTGTCTGACGTGGATGCTGCGCTTTACGGAATAATATTGGCAAGGTCTGGAATTGTTGAATGGAACCAGTAGATAACGCTCCAGCTGTGCATATCTTGCAGAACTTCATTGCTGGATAAAAAGCGAACCCACCCGCCGAAATTTGTAATTGCTAATGGTCTCTATATGGGGAATCTGCCTTGTGCATTAAGGGACAGCACATTTACGGAAAACGCAATACTGAATCTCGCGCAACCGATGCATTATATATCTGTCGTCCGTAGAGGAAGATATTCCTCGCTTCGATCGCATGCGTACTTCTTCCGAGCTGACCCTTCGCCTCCAGCTCAAATGTTTCCACGTGACGTGGTTTCAGAAGGTGTAATTGGTGTCACCCTGGTCGGAGCAATGACACCCGCACAGAAAGCAGCAACATTACGAAAATATGATGTTCGTCTCTCGTGGCTGCGTGACCAACTAGATTGGTACAAAGAAAATAATCACTTATATCAGTCTGTGGAAGAACAACCAGAGTGGGAAGCAACGTTATCGACTATTCGTACCCGTGTGGTGCTAGATCAGGCTGAAGACGAACACGAGACAACACCTAGAGTTTTGTGGCGGGAATCCGAGCTTGGGAGAGTATGTCGATTTGTTCGCTACCACGGAGGCCGTAGCATCAGTCGCGCTGAGCGATTCGGGTGGTGCACAGATGCAAACTAACACCGATCTGGCTCAGCCAATAGCTAATTCGCCGTGTCTAAACGTTCACGTTCCCTTGAGGGATATTCTGGAGCATTTACCTACAACGAATAATGTCGGCTCTGATGAGATTGACCTTGCTACGTGGCGGCACAATGCACCTGTTCCAGCGCATCAATTGGTGTCTGAGGAAGATGAGTTCGTTGAACAAACCGCGGATGGATTGATAAGCGACTTTAGGCATGTTGATATTCCCACCAGTGTTCAATTGGCGCTTGATAAGGCTCGAGTTGTTGTGTATCGATCGTCCAGTATTTTATCCGACTTTGATCCTGCATTTTGGACAACTGCATTTTCTGAACTATTTCCCTACGGAAGAGGTGGGCTTGAAGAATCACGCGCGATTAAAATTGGTCTCCTGGAGTTTATTAAGTACTGCTTGAGGCACTCGACACGTCGGTTTGCTCAACATCGCTCGTTTGTGATGGTGGCCTTCGATGTATTAGCAAGACACAACTCACTTCAAGCTATTTCAATCAGGGCTAAGATGCGACCAGGAATAATGGAGCAGGTTGCTAGTGTTTCTCGAGAAGATCTTCAAAGCTACGTGCAATATCAACAAGATTGACTTAAAACCATTACACAGCAGCTTCCGCCACCACCAATCCCTGAAATTGACAGTCGTGTCCACGATTTGTTCACGAGTATTTCGACCGGGATGCGGTCGTACTGGGGATCAAATGAAGAACGCACCGGAGCTCGTGCAGATCTTTTCTCGATGCAACTAAAGCTTGGACAACCCACAATTTTTTTCACGATATCACCAGACAGCTCGAGTATTCGAATTGCTAATCTGGCTCGGGCTATTGCTGACAACGTTCTCGAACAAATGGAAACTGGAGTGCGCGAGTGCATGGATTACTCCAGAGCGAAACTGGGTGCGATTGCCGCAGCCAACCTGTACCTATGTGCGCGGTAAGTAGTGGAGTGTATGTAGAATTTGAACTAAAACTCATTCATTCGTATGGCTATTTGTGTACGACAGGTATTTCGATTATTTGATGAACATATTCATCGATGTGATACTGAATTGGGATATGGATCGAGGATGTTCTCGCAAAGAACCAGGACTCTTTGGCCACACGAAATCTTTTTTTGCTGCAACAGAATCTCAAAATTCCACTGGTTCGCTTCACTCCCATATGCTCATATGGATAGAAAGCATGCCGTCGACCGTCGAAGAATATTACATCATGTGTGCATCGGAACGGTTTCGCGCGGCGATAATTAAGTACGTCGAGGCTATTTTGACAGCAAACGTGCCTTTAGATTTGGCTATGTGCCCTGTTTGTTGCGTCGGCGCCATCAAACCGCTTGAACTACAGCGGGTTGCCTTTAGAAAACCTCGGTCTGGTGCGACAAGACCTGCAACTAGTTATCGTGACGGTTGTGGAGAAACGTTTGGAGCTGACGAATTGATTTTAAGGAGTTCCGAACGGGCAATAGCTGGCGCCAACATGATCGAATATGATGCCAGTAAAGTCTTCCGCAGCATTGCTAACCTGCAGCCATTAACCCGGGTCCTCAATCCATTGTCGGAGGAAGCGATAATTTCTGCCCGCGCGTTGGTGTGTTATCAGCACCACCACTGGTTTCATTCAATGTCTTGTTTTAAGATTACCAAACGTACCCCCAATGGAGACGTTTGTCGAATGTTTATGCCGAAAAAGACTTGTAGAGAGACGAGATGGACATCTGAAAATCGCATCGAGCTGAAACGAGACCCTGGGAATGAGTATATTAACACGTACGTACCGACTATCAATGCATTTTTCAAATGCAATCACGACATAAAGTTTTTGGGAGCTGGGGAAGGTACGCCGAAATTCTATTTTCATTGGTATCAGTATTTGACTCTAACATATTGTCATGTTTGTAGGACCTGAAAAAGCGTATTATACGATAAAGTATGCAACCAAACATCAGCAGGACCTTGAAAATCCTTGGGCACTCCATCTTCACGCATTTGACAAGGCTAATAGGTCCCTAACCGGCTCAACAGATGACCCGGCAGCTGCAGGTCGTCGACGTGTACAGTCCATGTGCTGCACGCTTTCCAACCCTCATGAAGTATCTGCTCCGATGGCATGTTTGTACATTATCAAAGGTTCGGCTATGTATTCTTCCCACGAGTTCGTGAAATTGCATCTTCCAACAGTACTTCGGGCTTTATTCCGTCAAGAAGAGCAGCTGGATGTTGTTCTCGAGGGCGAAATCAACCAGCGTAACTTCAGGCCTTCCAGTATTTGGCTGGATTACATGTTTAGGCCTGCGGTACTCGAATCCGTGGATTTGATGACCTTCGCCGAAAAATGGAGTCGCAAAAAGAGCAAAACCGGGATGCAGTTTTTGGAAGAGCACCCGCTGTACGAGACGCATAGTTTGTTTAGTATCACGGCAAAACGAGTAGTCACTGTCAGCCACAAACGTCTTCCAGATATTCGCCGGCCTGATCTACCCGCTGGTGAGTTCCTTCGCTATCACTAATCAGTTATTGCCCTGTTTCATCCATTCCGAAGTGGAGTTGATTTCGATTTAAATGGGAAAACGTTTCGGGAGTTCTTTGAGCAGTGGTGGACAACGGAAGCTTCTGCTACAGCTCGGACATTCGTGAAAAATAACACAGACTATTACGTTTCTCGGGATTTGTTAAAAACACAGGAGGACCCAGAAGTAGCTAGGTATAGTCGCTACGAGGCAACTCTAGACGAAGATGATGAGTACGGTATTTGTGGTGATATCGTGCAAAGTGATAACGAAGATTCACTTAGTGATCCAGATGAAGACGAAACGGGTGCCTCGATGAGATAGTATGGGCTCCAACGCAGCCAGTCAGGTACGCCAACGAAATAGCAAAATCCACAGTGTGTGGACCTTGCTGCTTCGTCCACCCTTGAAGATGGTGGTAGTACGGCTGAGATATTGATGACCATCGAAGACGTAGAGAAAGGTTTACGGTCTTTGGGTACGTTAAACCTGCCTACAAGCACGGGCCCAGATGGGGGTCCAAGCAATGCGACATTGATAAGTGGGGTAAGACTGAATTAGGCATCTCCCGTGTCTTTGGCCTCGGGGAAAGCTTATGACTTGCAGTTGTCCTGGGATCTGTTGACTACTTGGTTTCGCTATGGTCTGATCTCCCGGAGTCGTCACGTCGTGTGCACCGTCTCCTAGGCCGTGCGACTGGATATTTGAGTCTCATGGATTCGGGCCCCGAGACTTCGATCCGTGCGCCGGACGGCCAGCGTCTTCAGGAACACCGGGTGTACACTAACCGGAAATCCCGGGGCACTATGCCACAGCAGCCACACTTCGCAGCCCAAGCACGGTCGTGCAGAGGAGTTGCCGCATTTCTGTACCGCTCCGGATGGTGACAAGGTGACGGAAGCAGCGCCCCTCCAGAGGACGCAATTTAACTCTTGGGGAGAGCTGGACGAGTATCTACACGAGTACATAAAGGTGTGGTGTAGCTGGATCTGTCAAAATCTGGTTAAGACGATCCGCTTCCCAACTGCGTCCAGACACTAACTAACGGAGGGGGTCCCCCGATGATCCGTGATCTGCTCAACTTGGTCTCACCTTGTGTACCCGTTGGCGGGCTGGATCTGTTCTCTCGGCGCTCCGAAGGAGGCGGCGGCGTAAAGTCTTGAACGTCCTGGCGGGACGTGGGGATGGGGTTCAGCAGCGCGGAAGTCTTCGCTCTGCTGCCGGTTATCGATCCCGATCGGGTGCAATCTACCTTCGATCGAGGGCCTGGACTTGGTCCGAGGCCTTGAGTTGCCTTGTGGGGTGTTGTTTTCCTTCCTTGGGGTGCTTGCCGCTTCTTTCCTTGGAGTGCTTGCCGCTTCCTATAGCGGGATCTTGGGGGTCGAGAGTCGAAGCGATCGCCGGACAAGCAGTAAAGTCCGGTCGATCGGGGTATGTACTAAGACAATAGGTCACTAGGAGTAGGAAGGTCGGCCAATATATTATCCGAACCTTACGCTACGACACTAGATCCGCTATCGCTAGTCTACCAACACCTTGTAGGGCCAATGTAGTACCCGTTTCCAGGCGTCTGGAAGGCACTTGCGAAGTCCAATGCAAATTCGAGTCTGATTTATGGTTATCTCCTATCTCTGTCTTCTTCCCATCCGGGATATCATCCTACAACCACCAGATATGCCCTATCTTCGTCCGTCTCATCTCCACTGGCTCCCAGGTACACTCATCTTCAAGGATCGTGGCGGATCGGGGTCGATCGACACCCGATCGCGATCGCCAGATCCAGTAGCCGATCGCGAGAACCGATCGCCAGATCCAGTAGTCGAACGTATGACTTGAATGCTCGAGTCAGTCGTCGATCGGCGTATATTTCGGGAGTCCATCTTCCGCCAATCTGAACACCTCTGCCTACCCACGCTCACGTCGAGCAACCACCTCATCCGCTGTCCACAGATCAGGGGCGATGGTCACACTTCCGGATCTGTGACCTTGCCTTTCTCGCAGATCGCGGCCTTTCTCGTAGCCGGTCCGCGATTCTTATTCAGCACTTCACCACAAAGGGAACGTACCAGGTATGGTATTAGAAATGGAAGACCGGTTCGATTAATACTAATATTGCTGTTTTGTTGCTGTTGTGTAGAGCTTCCGTGTGCGTACGAACAATACGGTTGTTGGAAGGAATAAAATCATTCGCACGTCGGGATCTAAGACGCCGTTGCTGTCGGAGAAGTGGGAGAAATACGGGGAAACCTTCGTCTGTACCCATGCAGGCAAGTACGTGTCGCGTGGCCAAGGAAAGAGGAGGCGGCAGCAACCAAAAGCTCTGGATTGTAATGATCAGTTAAGGTTTGTTATTTCTACCCAGTTAGGATCGTTTTGGCATATATTGGGTGCAGTTGGGTGTACTATGGGTAACTGTTGGGTTAACTTGGCATTGTGCTATGTAGATCAACGCCTGTGTTCAAGTTCTAGATGGAGAAATCCCTACTTTTGTATTGCAAGTTACTTCGGCATGATTAGTTCACAATCATCTTCATCCCATGGATGGAAGCGGCAGTGTAGACAAGAAAAATATTTGGCGAGCATTGTCAGAGCTTTCGAATGAGAAGGTGCTTGTGTCAGTTAACTGTAACGGTAATCATTGGTGCTCTGTGATGATGGCCCTCGGCAAAGGCAAGTTATTCATCTAGGATTCTAATGCGCCATCCTATACGCTTGGGGCTCGCGCCGTAGCACAGACACTGATCTCCCTCCTGCCAAGAAGTACTGACGTGGGATTCCGTGTTCAAGCGTTCGTCAGACAGACAGCTACAGCTGTGGGGTGTATGTCTTACTTGCTTTTGAGATGTTTTGTGGAGCTGAACTGCTAGGCCACTTGGGCAAGAAGACGTTGCAGTGTCTTTGTGGTACAGATAACGACTAAAAAGCCGGCGCTGCTGAACGCCATTCGCCATACTATTGTACAACTACTGCATCCAACTGAAAAACTCGGTACAAAAATTACGCATTTTGATTGGATGAAACAGTACTTACTTGTAAAAACATAAAAAGTCCAAGATTTCAAAGAAAGGATTGATTTGTTAGATCATTATCTCTGGGTGGCTAGGGATAGCCTTCTCGAAGCTACGTTTTACCACCTCCTCATCTAACTTCTCCCAGGCAGCAATTGTTGCCTTTACCGCACGCAGACGCCTCTCTTTCGGCTTGCCTTTATTGACGCCTCGGAAGACACCACGAATGACCGCCTTCAGCGGTCCCATTACGCCAACATCAAGCGGTTGGCATACCGACGTACTGTTGGGCGGTAATGGGACCATTATAGTGTTAGCAACCTCAACGACGAGTCGCCGTCCCTCCTCCGAAACATGGGACTCAAAGTTGTCCAGGAGGAGAACGGAAGGCTTTGTAATTTCATATTTTAAAAGCCATTCTACATAAAATTTCCAACCTACATCATCCATCCATGCGTTCTCCTGCACGATGTAGAAGTGACCATCTGGGTACTTCGGGATATCCTTCTTCTCAATAAGACCCCCCGGTTTACCGCGGACAATAAAGAGAATAGGAAGTTGTCCTCCTACAAGCAACAAGTTAAATTAATAAAAGCAATAATACGATACAAAATAATACATATCAGCAATTATAAAAACAAAGCTTACCGTCTGCGCGAGTCGTGAGCACCGCAGTCATCCTTCCTGTGTGCTTCTTCAGCCCGATGATATGGGCGGGGTCTTTACGGTCCTTCAATGCCCAGGCGCGGAGTGGTGGCATATCAAAGTTGATGCCGGTCTCATCAACATTGAGTATACCATCACTCTCGTACTGGATGTACCGCGACCAAAACGAAAGGGCAAGCTCCGTCCGAACCATCTGGAGCTCCTCCAGCGATTTCTTGGTGCCTTGGGGTTTCTGCGATGAACAACCGTGGTTATAAATTATAAAAATAACGCTTAAAATCATTTCTTTATGGTATAATCATAAACCTAAATAGTTTACCGAGTCGCGAGTCGCTGGCAGAGGCGCTCTAGTGCAAGGACACCACACTTCCTGCTAGCGATGTACTCCGTAACCCATTCGGGGTCCTCTGCGCACATCCGGTCGATAATAACATTTGTTGACAGAACCTAAAGAACAACATTGTAAAATCATATAAAAACACAAACGTTAAAAGTGAAAACAATTGCCAAAATCAAGCAAGCAAATATTACCTTCTCGTCGCGCCTCACGTCCTTCTGAAGGTGACAACGGCAGAGACGCTGGGAAATATCTCCTTTCGTCCCTGGCCCTTTAGCGTCTTGGAAGTCTTCGGGCCACAGAAGTCCAGAAGGCTCTCGGCTTGCTTGTTCCAGCTGAAAATGGAACCCCGAGGGTATCCGAGAAGGCGGCACGCATCCTCAGCGCCTACGTCCCGCGCGAGCAGGACGGCGACTTGCTTCTCCTTCACTGTGTAGGTATTTTGCTTGCGTCGAGTCAGGTTTCGAAATGCAGTGATTTAATGCAGCTTAGCGATTGTATTGTCTGAGCCACTCATTACTGTAAGTTCTGTGATTGGTATTTAACAGGCGGTCCCGCTAAGAGTAGGGAGCGATCGAGGGAACTCAGAAAAAAAACAAAATGCGGAACAGTTCAATAGACACGGACGTTTTGCACAGTAAAGGCTATCGTTTGACATCTAGCAGTACATTTATTACATTGCAGCAGGTTGTCGTGCATGAAGCACTACGCGGTGCGTTGGCAGAGATTCTGATAATAGTGCTGTTCAACGCTTTCGTAGAGAAATCCGCGATTTTAGACATTTGATATAGTGGTACGATGAGCAAGGTCCATATCGGAGGCCCACATTCCCCCTCCCGGACCACCGCACAGATCAAAATTCAAATGGGAGATCACGCGGCTTCCGTCAGGCGTCGGGTTGGCGGAGCGGAGTTTCCTACGATAACGTGCAAGTGCAAGCGGCCGCGCTGCCCTGTTGATGATTGCGGGAAGTACTCGCGCAGTGGCTGTGACTGTGATGGTGTGTCGGTACCTGTGAAGCGAGCGCGTAGGCGTGGTCGGCCTCCTATGCTTCGGCGGATGACACGCAGCGGGAAAGGAGTGTCGGCGACAAGAGTGGATCTCCAGCAAGCAAATAGCCCTGATACGCTGCCAGTGCCGCCAGCAATCGGTTTGGTACCCCTGGTGATCGTATCGAATCAGGAAAAGAGCGCTCAGATTTCAAACCAGCCTGTGCCGGTAATTGAAGAACACGATCATGACTTTTACGAGTTGGGGATCATGTCCCCTGTGAGTTCTATCTCTGGACCAGCTGTGAGAGCTGGATTGCGAGTGCAAAATGAAGCAGGAATCTATCAGAGCCCGGCGATCTTCACTCCTACGCCAAAAGCACGGAAGCGGATGGACATTTATGCTGTGATGGATTTTTTGGGGTGCGATGACTCGCAAATCAGGTCGATGAGGATTAAGATTCCTGCCAAGGAAAGACGATGCTCAAGATCATTTTGGACAGTGGATGATCGCGATGCAGGCAATCAAAACAACAAACAGGAGCGTGAAGATCAGCCCAGCTTCGCTTGTGAGCGTCAGGAACGCGCTGCTGCGTTAAGATTAGTGTGGCTTCTCTTGAATCACATTTGCACGATATTGTGTGGTCTAAGTGCAGGCCCTGCGTTTCTGGAACTGTTCCTTTCGTGGATTAGCCCAGCCCAGCTGTCAGCTCTATCCGAGATCACGACACCTGCTCGGATATTTGTGGCAACTAAAAGAGGATCGATTGAGCGACGCTGCATTCGAGCCTTGATGTGTGATGCGTTTCCATTATCAGCGTTGAGGAAAACCGCGGACGATGTTGGCGGGTTTCGCTTCGGCAAGAACAGCTACACTGCAGGGCGAAAGGATATCCAGGTCCCGCTGGAGGAAGGCGCACTTACAAAGCCGAAGTAGTCTCGCGCCAAGTACGACAAGCGTGCGTTAGATGAGGCGATTTATTGGGTTCTATCCATGGATAACGTAGCCTTTATGTCATGGGGAACTAAGACGATCAGGCTTGACGGACAGAAGCACGCAGTTCCGTCAATTCAGCGGCGCAAACCCATCACGGTTATATTCGATCAATATCGGGCTCGGGGCGGTACTGTTCCAAGGAGCACGTTTTATCGAGTCGCAGGAGTTTGACACATTGGGAGGTGGAAGCACGTTGTGCCGTTGACTACGTTACCGGTTTCCTAGTAAATGACAATTTCGGGATACTAGAGCGAATCGTGCGAGAACTACTCCCCGAAGCATCGGTGGAATTGCTCCCTAAGCTGGCGATACTCAGAGAGTGGCTGAAGTATGGTAGTGGCTTTGACATTGATAATGAACCTCAGCCAGAATTCATCAGGTGTCCTACGCATCAAGTAGAATACGGTCTGTCGATGGTGACGCAGGGTGATACATGCTCTCGACCCGTGCGCTGTGGGTCATGTGTGGCAATGTGTGCGCTTATGGATGGCATCGCGTATCACTTGAGAATGGCTGGAGTAGATGCTATTACCCTTGGAGTTATGAAAGATTCGTACGAGAAAATAGAGCTCTTCTTGGGCCATCGAATGCGTGTCCGAAACCAGCAGCGAGCTCTTCACGAAACAGCGGCGAACATGAAAGCACGCTGCACTACTAAGAAACGATCAAATGAAGCGATCGTTATTCTCGATTTCAAAATGAAGCTTGAGCCTGCGTATTTCCGCGAGAAGAACGTTGATCACTACGGTAAGCGAGGTATTTCGTGGCATGGAGCACTAGTGCGGTATTGGGCGTTCGGTGAAGACATTGGTGAGGCCGTGGAGACCAAGCTATACTTTGATCAGATCTGAATTGGAGATAACAAGCAAGATAAAGAAGCCGTAGTGGCGCTGGTCGAAGCTTTGCTCCTTTCGCTTCGTCGCGAGGTCCCTCACATCACGCGCTTGACAGTTCAGTCTGATAACGCTTCCAGCTACCAGAACACATATTTAGGATTGATGCTTCCTGTTCTCGGATCCGCGCACGGATTTTATGTTGCTCGATATGTGCATTCCGACACACAAGACGGAAAATCTATGCTGGATGCTCACTTTGCGACTGCAGCTAGAAAAGTAAAATCATGGGGTCGCCAAGGGAATGACTGTGCTACACCGACAGAGGTTGTCACGTCTCTGACAGCTGATGGTGGTCTACCAAATTGTGTTGCCGAGCTGGTTGAGCATGACCGATTGCGTGCTACACTTCTCTATCGAGAAGTTCAGACATTGGCAAAATCTCTGGCAAAGATTATTGACCGCACTAATGACATATCGTACGACCCCCTTCACCGCTGTTATTATCGGCGAATGCGCCATTCGATCTAAAGGAATGCTCTGCGTTCCGGATGAAAGTATTCGAGTACTCTGGTATTGGTGAAGGTGTCAACATCGTGATTAGCCCCGCCAGCGGGAAGTGCTGCCTTGCTGGTGAAATTCCTATCCCAAGCGATAATGAGGATGCATCCAACCCTTCAGGTGCTAGATCGGCTGGGCTTCGGGGTGAAGATAATGGAGTCTGTAATGATTTAGCTCCTTCATCCGTACAAATTGGAGATCCTGACAATCAAATTCGACGGCGCTTGGATTTTGACAGTGATGATGAAGTCGATGGGTATACTGAAAATAATGAGGGTTACCATAATTGGGAAGCCGAGGAAGATAGCGCTGAAGTTGAGTCCAGCGACGGCGAATGTTTGAGCGACGATAGCGAAGAAAGTGGAGATGAGGCTGGCAAATACGTCGAGTATCGAGGAATGGTGCAACCTCAATAGACCACAGGATTGCTGACGGGGATTCGGGTCAAAACAAGTGTCTAAATGCGTCACCGCGTCCATCTAGTGGGTAGCCGATCTGCTGAGCATCTTTCAAGCGGAGAAAGTACTGCCGTGGTGTTCGAGAATGACGTCGAAGCCTACGCAAAACACAGCCTGCTGGGTATGAATGTTGGAGGAGAGTTCAGTGATATTGTAACTCGAGCGGGGCTTACAGCCAAGATGCTTGCAATTGCTACCAACGTTGAGTCGACCGCAACATCACAGGATTGTTGTAGTGCGATGAATACTGAGGAGGTTGTTCAACGTCGGCTCATTTCACATAGTAGCGATGTTTTCACCTCAGAAATAGGAAATCAGAGGAGCGGGGCTAAAACGTTTTCGATAGTTGTGAACTCTGCGAAGTTGATTGGGGCTGTCAACACAGACACCGGTGGATCAACGAACTCGACTAGCCACGCGGACAGGAGTTCTGTTGCCCGTGCGCCTAAGTTACTCAAGCCTGGCTGGGCAAGACGGCCGAAGCGTGGAGAGATGTATGGCGCAAAATACATAGCTCTTTACGAGAAGGGGGTGGAAGAGATGTTTCAGCAAGGTGAAGAGAATTCAAGCCGAAAGATGGGCCCCGCACGAATGTTGGGATCACTTATGGCTTTGTATCCACACAGATACAACCTGCCAGGAGAAAACGAGATTCGGGGATTGATTACAAAGCTGATAAAGCGTCGACGGCAAACTTCAGGAGCATCTACTCGAAAAACACAATCTGAAGCTGGAGATCCTGTGCCTGCTCCAAGTACGCAGGCTTCTTTGAGACACGGTACCGACGTCAGGCTATCTGCAGATACACCACTGCATTCTCAACGGCGAAGGAAAAGGAAGATGGAAACAGCCTATGCTACCTTCTTAGCAGGTCTTGTGGCCGAGAATCCTCTTATCATGCCGAAAACAGCTTTGACCCTCTTTTACGAGTGTTTTCCTCAATCTCGGGGCACAACTAACGAGAAACAAATTCGTGACAAGGTTTCAGACCTCAAGCGGAAGCCGAAGGCTAGTCGCAGGCAAGGTGCACCACCCACACCTACTACAACAAGCGGGTAGTGTATGGAGCTCTGGGGCAAGTCGTGCGGCTGCAGCGTGCTGTTGATTGACGCGCACAGCGAGATGGTGCGTGTGCACAGTTCGAGCAGCGCGGAGTTGGTGCTGTACGAAGGCGACAGCATCTGCGTGAACAGCACGACAAGCGAGGGAAGTGACCACGTGCGAGCAGGCGCTTGCCGAAGGTTGCGATAAGCGGCGAGCTGGTGCAGTTTACGAAGTAGGTGTTCGCGCACCGCCACGCGGAGATGTTCACGAACGCCGAGACGCTCGCACCGCTTGTGCGCACGGCACGAAGGGCATCGGCCAGGCGCGCACGGATCACATGCTCTAACGTGTCGCACATCGATGTTTGTGCGACGCTCAGAAGACAGCTACGCAGACCCATCAGAGTATATAGATATGAAGATGAAGGCTGGTGTTGACATCTCACTGCGCCCGCACACGGTGCTCTCGCTTGTTCGCCCATTCGAGAAGCTGGGGCACACGTGGAGGTCAAGTCGGCGGTGCAGATGTTCAGAAGGTGGATGGGCAAGAGGTGGATACTTGTACCACACTCAAGAGTTTTCCTAATTTCTGAAAACGCTTTCCCATGGCCCAGTCAAGCTGCGCCATTGCCGTCGGTACGTCGGGCGATGAAGAGCGTTTGCCTCAGCACGAGTGCCTTAGCATGGAGTTTAAGACAAAGATCTATCTAATGGTAGCATTTTCTGGATACAGAGGTAACGACCGCAACTAGTTATTTTTCTAGCTTTCACCGTTTTAGTCCATTTTTACCCTCCTCTTAGCGGGACCGCCTGATAAAAACGTAAATTCCTGGAATCTATTGGCAAAAAAATAATAAGTTTAGTATAGAAGTTGAAGATGTGCCACTGTTGCATGCCGAGTTTTGCGCTGACGGCTTTCTTAGTCGTTGTCTGTAACTCGTGTTGCGTAGCTCTTAGTCTAAGCTCAAGCTCAAATTTCAATGCACAAGTTCATGATATTCTTGATTTCTAGTCCTTTCTGATCACAGTTTACTTTTCTGACGCATGCGCTGTTACCATGTTGATACTTGGACTCTGTCAGTCCACTTTGTGCATGATTCACTCAGAGCATTGTGTCATAAGTGCTACTATACATCATCCGGCGGTACAAATTATCCCGTATACATCCCAAACTGGTTTGTTCGAATTGGGCACACATGGGTGCTGAATGGGCGTCAGGTGGGCGTAGTTGGGCACAGTTTGGTGCAAGTGGCTCGTCTCAGATTTTTCGGTTGGGTGCAGCAACGCGTGCCAATAAAAAATTACATCAAACAGATGGAAAACACGCTTCATTGTAATTCAGCACATTGATTTGCCGACCAAACCTGGGTGAGTCCAGAGTACGAACAAACAACTTTTGGAGTGAAAACAAGACAAGATGGGGTGCGAGCAAAACCAAAAAGGTTTGAACAAAATATGACTAGCGTTTTGAGGTGCCAGCAAACAGATTTGCGGGCTCCAACAAAATAAATTTGCTGGATCCGGAAAAACGATTTGCCAGTCGAGTTAAAGTTAAACGCGAATTCACTTTAACTCGCGGCTTCACAATAAGTCGACCTCAATGACAGGCTGCGCTTTGCTTGTTTTCACCGCAACCCTCCTCCTGCCAATCATTCATTCTGCCAACAGCAGTGCCGCGCAGTTCTGCTTCCCTTTATTCTTTAGTATTCATGTACCAACGGCGAGCTCTTGTGAAGCATATTGCTGTTCGCGGTAAATAACAATGCCGAGAATAGCGTGGACGATGCTGGCGGAGCACACATCCAGCGAAATCTTCACTAAGCATCGTGCTACAGAGGTTTGCTGCTTTTCAGTTTATGTGAAACGCGAGATGAACTGAAGAATATGCGTGGCCGACCAAGCGATGAACGACGTATGGAATGCACAAGTCCGTCCTGTGCGAAGAAGGGAGGTGCCCTAGGAGGTATGCAATGTGCTGCGCAGTGGAAGACTTGGGAGTGCACGTCTGAGGCGCTGTGGCGCGTCTACACAAACGACCGGAATCATCTTCGCGACCAGGAATGTATTGGAGTCCATCGAGTACCTATCACTGCTGACGTGAAAGCGTATGCGACTCGAACGGATACGTGTGGTATGCAACCAAGGCACATTTGGAGTAGTCTTCACCGTGCACCTGATGTCCCAGATAGTGACCCGAGAAAAATGCAGATACGTCAGGCACTTCTTTGGCGCTTGGAGCCTTGATTCGACAAAGCCATCCATCCACGACACATCCCGTCAGGGTATTGTTCTTACTTATGTCGTCAAATTCATTAGCAGCAGTCTTAATAGAGCTGATGTCGTGCACAGGAGGGGTAATCTTGTAGCGTGGGTGGGCACAAACTGTCTCCATCACCCCCACGACGGTAGCGTATAACTCCGACTTGCTGACGCCGGCCAGCCCCCGAACCGAATGATAGGGCCCTCCTGCAAGCCATTTATCGGCCCAGCGCTATTTCGGTTCAACGACTTGACTTCGCCTCGCTGAGCTAGAGAATCTACCAGCTCCTCAAAAGCAGCTACACCAATTCTGTAGAAACGATCGAATTGTCCTTCGCGTACCGCGCGTACACCAATTCTGTAGAAACGATTGAATTGGTGTAGCTGAATGAATATCATCATTCTGTCCTGGGGTAAACGCTGCAACCGTTCCGATGGATCCGTTTGCCAGGTTAAAAAGCGACGATACATTTTTGGTGCACTGGACAGTTGACCCAATTGCGATCTCCAAAACGATTGGCATGCCCCCAGTCTTATCATCCCTGATGCTGTCAAGAGACTTTCGCTGAGTATGAGTTAGTCCATGCCGAGGCCTCGCCACCGTTGCTGGAAACCGGTGCAATACCACTCCTGATTTCTTGCAAAAGACCCGTAAGGCCAATGTGTTGAATTCTGCCCGAAGCGCGTTGGATGTTACAATGATTGGGCAGTAGCTTTTTGCATCAATATTACGCGATATCCAGTTTTCGTCATGGGTAAACTTGTTCACAAGGTCAATGTCAGTATCTTCGTACTTTCCGAGTCTCCTCTTGTCCAAAATTGCTTTCCAAACGGGATCCTGCCTATGACGCATATTTTCAGTAAGGACGACGACACAATTAAGAGAGCGGTATGCATTGATCCCCCGTACCCGATCAAAATAGTCGGTTGTATCTTTGCGGCGTATTTGAATCACTTTATCAACAGGAAGAAATGCAGGCTGACCGGCGACAGGTAGTTGCTGAAGCCAGTCACCAACAAGTAGCACATGAATCCCACCGAATACATCTGTTGGCTTGTCCAGTAGTTTTCTGGGCGATAAATCAATTTTGCCAAGGACGCTCACATCGCAGGTCGATATCTCATCGAGAATTAGCAACTTCAACTTTGCAAATCGCTCTTTCTGCTCTTGGGTCGGCGTCCAACGCTTCTTACTATTTACGTACCACCCAAATAGTTTATGAATTGTTTGTCCATTTGCAGCTTGAGCAGCGACACCTTGGTACGCTGCTGTTGCAACCGATTCTGCAGATTTCCATTTCTGTGCTAACCTTTGAAGTGCAGCAATAACCCTGCTTTTCCCTGCTCCAGGCTTTCCTCCGAGAAAGGCTATTATTTGATCTTTAGAGTCGTGTCCAAGCAGTAGCGAAGTAAGCAGTTTTTTTCCAACGTTGATAAACATTTTTCGCTGCTTCTCGTTCAAGTGCAGTGTCGATGATACTTGATCAAGCGACGGCAGCTCAGGGATTTCTCCTGGCGCTCCTGCGCTCCCCGTATCTCAACACCATGCTGCGTCAACTCCATATTTCCAATTGAGGAATGTAATAATCGCACCCGGGTCGGTAAATCTGGATACTCATGTGGTGAAGTGCTGAATTAGAATCGCGGACCGGCTACGAGAAAGGCCGCGATCTGCGAGAAAGGCAAGG